>RJWK010062494.1:0-12791 GCA_004363435.1 Platanista minor | reverse complement strand
AACATAATAAAGGCCATATATGACAAACCCACAGCCAACATCGTCCTCAATGGTGAAAAACTGAAAGCATGGGCTTCCCTGGTGGCGCAGTGGTTGAGAGTCCGCCTGCCGATGCAGGGGACACGGGTTCGTGTCCCGGCCCGGGAAGATCCCACGTGCCGCGGAGCGGCTGGGCCCGTGAGCCATGGCCGCTGAGCCTGCGCGTCCGGAGCCTGTGCTCCGCAACGGGAGAGGCCACAACAGTGAGAGGCCCGCATACTGCAAAAAAACAAAACAAAACAAAACACTACAATGTGAATTACTGGTTCAGCCCCAAAGACTCTGAAAACTATAGAAACCAAATCACAAACAAAGACAATTTTAAACTTCAAATATGTTGCCTTTTCCCTCCACATTATCATAAGGGGTATTTTATATGTCTTAGCTCTGGTTGGCTAAGGAGCAGCATGTCCTGAATGACCCTGAAATCTACCCTCAGAAAATCAAAAATTCGATATACACTGTGTTCACACACCAAATCCTATGGCTCACAAATGTAAGTTATCTGTTGCCAGGTTTTTTTTTAAACTGGAGTCAGATCTACTGTAACATAAGTTTTCTCGATGATTATCTATTTTCAGTATCTATTTTCCCTCCTCTGTGTTGATTACAAAGCCACTGGGACAGAGGAGACCAGCAAAGCGGTACTAGGACAACCACCACTTTGATGCAGATTCATTTATTGAGTGGATACCATGTGCCAGACATCGTTCTAATATTAAAAACTATGTATTTCTGCACTGCCTGGCAGCTCTGGGGGGAGGAGAAGCAACAGGATTTACACAGTCAATTTGGATTAGCCAAGTTCCATTTTCTTGTCCTGTGTTTATGGGTTCTTAGTGGTTCAAAAACACTTCTACAACCAGAGAGAGGCAGAGACAGAGAGAAAGAGACAGAGACAGAGAGAGGGGAGAGAGAGAGATACACAGAGGTAGAGATTTATATCAGTAGCAAAACGAATTCAAATCTGTTGCAATTTCCAAAATTTTTGACATCACTCTCGAACTTCCATATGGTCCCGTGCATTCAGTGTCAATCCCGTGGGCCGTCCTTTTCAGCCAGTGCTTGGATCTCTGCAAAGTCACTCCCATTTCTCTGCCACTATATCACACTGAAGGATCATATTCATTACAGTGTCATCTTGAATATACTTCTTATCATTTTTGCTTTTCATGTATCTTCTCTCTGGTAAACATTTATACTCCAGATTACCTTGCCATAGATAAACTATCCAGAATACTCTACGTTGAAATACAGTTATTATTTCTACCGGCATTCCAAACAGCACAGCTTCCGGCCAATTGAACCAGACTCTAATTATGGAACAGGTCGTTGCTAAAGAGGTTCAGATGTACCCCTGATGCTCATCCTGAAATTTTAAACTCCTAATAACACTGTTTCCTTTTCAGTGAACATAAACTCTGCTCCTTCAGCTGCAGCACTGGTTTGCTTCGCTGTGAATCGCCAAGATTTTATTAGGCAATGCTGTATTCCAGGTACTGTGCTTGGCAATGTATACGTAAAGGACCATGACATGGTAATCACCCTTGAGAAATAGACAGTACAGTTCAATGAGATTGAGGGTGTACAGAGCATTCTACAGAGTCACAGCACAGGGTCCCCAACCTTCTGGTAAGAACTGGACAATTAAGTATGGGAACACGAGGATTAAGGGGCAGGGGTTGAGATATTCATAACCCACTGATTAAATACATATCCACTGAGCACCTGCCACATCCCCACCATACGCCAAGCCAGAGGGTTGGTGCTATGAACTAGATGTCCTCCCTAATCAACAGCTTACACTCAAGGGGGCAGTCAAAAGAGAGATAAGATGCGCAACTCCAGTCAGCCATGGAGCCACCTCAGAGGAGAGCCCAGAGTAGGAAACAGTCTAAAAAACACTGAGGAGGGATGAAAATAGCCATTCGTGGGATTACATGAAATCTGGCATGTCTAGAGAGTCAATTAAATGATTGGAACTGTTTGCTTAAGGAAGGCCTCTCTGAGTGGGGGAGTTTCAGACTTCCCTAAGGGAGAACCTTTCAGGATGTGACACTCCAATTCTCCTAGAAAGATTGACACCAGTGGTTTCAATGCTGGTTGATTGAAAATTTTGTTGGAGGGGAGCACAGTCCCAGGAAGTCTGTGCCTAACTGCCTTCACCCTGTAAGCAAGGGGCAAGGGTTCTGATTCTTTACAAATAGAATTCCATCGTTGCACAGATAAAACAAAACAGAACAAAACAAAAATCTCACCAGTAACTTCACTTGGGAATTTTTTTTTTTTTTTTTTTTTTTTTGCGATACGTGGGCCTCTCACTGTTGTGGCCTCTCCCATTGCGGAGCACAGGCTCCGGACGCGCAGGCTCAGCGGCCATGACTCACGGGCCCAGCCGCTCCGCGGCGTGTGGGATCTTCCCGGACCGGGGCACGAACCCGCGTCCCCTGCACCGGCAGGTGGACTCTCAACCACTGCGCCACCAGGGAAGCCTGGGAATTTTGGTTTTTTATAATTGATGTTGAATGAACCACTTCTGTGTGATCTATTTACTCAAAATGGAAAAGTCACTCCCTTCAGTTTCTGACGGCCTTCCAAAGATCTCCACAACTTGCTCTTCCGTTGCTTTTTCACCCCCTAGGTCATGCACATGGGCCATCACAATAAAAATGCACGGACAGTTTGCAGAACAAAGGTATGATTTTCATTCAGGATCCAGCTGGATACTGATCTACATCCTGGACTCAGACTTTCCAGTTATGATGCCATGATTCTCATGGACCAAAGAGATGTGGGATTTTAGAAAGCAAAGCGCAGTCGGGAATTTGAATCTTCAATCACATCCTTGAAAAAACATAAAGGGGTCATTGTTCACAGCCAATGGCAACTCTACTTCCCATTCCCAGGACTTTGCAGCATCCTGCAGTCTCCCCAGACATCAGAATGGCCCAGCTCTCTTTCTCTTGGTGACATGGTCTTTTCCCTTCCATCTTGCCTCTTCGTTTGCCTCTCTGCTTTCTGTTGCACTGTCCTGTATGGATGTTCCCTCCCATTCCACCTTCCCCAGGGAACTCCCCAGGAAAATCCCCTCTTCAGGGGATTCATGTTGTCTCCTGGTAGGATTCATTTTTTTGCTAGAAGGTACCCCTGCAGCCTTTACCCTTTTTTTCCTGGGAAAGCAAAGGAGTTACATGATCAACGCCCAGATGCTCTGACAAACTGGGCAAAGTATGGATAACTTCCACATAGGGACTCTTTTTGTTCTTTTTTTTTCTTTTTTTTTTTTTTTTTTGCGGTACGCGGGCCTCTCACTGTTGTGGCCTCTCCCGTGGCGGAGCACAGGCTCCGGACGCGCAGGCTCAGCGGCCATGGCTCACGGGCCCAGCCGCTCCGCGGCATGTGGGATCTTCCCGGACTGGGGCACGAACCCGCGTCCCCTGCATCGGCAGGCGGACTCTCAACCACTGCGCCACCAGGGAAGCCCTCTTTTTGTTCTAGGTAGTTTCTAAAGTAAGATATTATTTTAAACATTGTCTCCAGAGTCCTAATATTCTGCTTCTTTTCATAGCATAATATTTTCTGCTTGGTTTTAAAGACATGAAGCCATTGAACTGCTGCTGCTGTAGTAAACTGCTAATTATCTCTGCTTCTTACAGCTCCTGAGACTTTAGAGAAACTTAGAAGAAAGAACAGCCCGATTCAGAGACCCAGATATTCTTGTAAGAATAGAATAGTGATTGAAACTTTTAGAATTTAAGCTTCTAATAAAAACATAGTTCTAAGAAGTATTTTGTATTCGTTTGTTTTATTTGTTGCATTTTCATCTTGTTTTGGCCATGCCACACAGCTCGTGGGATATTAGTTCCCCAACCAGGGACTGAACCCCGGGCCCACGACAGTGTAATTTCTTTCATTATGTGAAACATACATGCTTATTATTTAAAACATTCAAGCAATATGTAAACGAGTATAAAACGAGATCTTGTCTCCTCCCCAACCTGAGTCACTGTTAAAAATTCCTTGTCTATTCTTCAAGATTTTCACAGCTGTTGAAAAGATTCTCTGCCCTCCTCCCTGCCACCATGTCTACCTGGTCTTGAGTGTAACATATATACTACTCTGTAATCTGCTTTCGACATTTAGCAAATGTCTTGGGCATATTTGCACATCCATTGCAGTTTGTTTTCATCAGTGACGTGGAACTCCATTGCTTAAATAAATGCCTGCCTTTATGTTAAAATGAGAATTCACCAGGTAAAAGAAAGAAGATTTTCCTATTTCTAATGTATTTCACTTAAGTTTCATTATGGTCTCCTGCTGTCACAGCACAGAATCAAAAGAACTTGCATTTCACACTCCATGCAAGAGGGTTTCCTTACAACCAGGAGCTCCTTCATAGCGTATGTATGAAAGGTCATAACATAAAATTCTAGACATCATTCTAGCAAAGTTCCATGTGATTCTGTTTTCAACTCCATACATAGCATTGTTCCTTCCAAAGAGTTACAGCTGAGTTTTTTCTATATTGCCCTCACAGAGACTAAAATCTTAGGGTGCAGATATTGTTACTTGTTGCCATTATTTCCCCTCTAATGGTACCTGATACTTGCGATACACTTGATTCATAAATTATTGAATGAAGAGTAGATAAACATGCAAATTCAGACACTGTTGAAAGTTTACTTAAAAGATGATAAAACTGAAGATTGTATATGATGAAAAAATATTAAAACCTGTGTGTCAATTGTCTACCTTTAATACAGAGGGAACTATTAATCTCCAACTTAAAAGTTACTGTGGCATTTCTAACAGAGGAGTCTTCCCAAAATCTCCACTTACAGTGAGGTGCGCAGTGAATAATAATTGAGTTAAACAAGCGAAACTCTGGGGAATCTCAACAACTTCCACAGTTTATTCCTGATGCCCTGCATGAGCATACGATGCCATTTTCTCAAAGACGTTGCTCTAACATTATATAATTAGAGCTTCGGCGCTGATAAAGCATCAGGCTTCGTACTGCAGGATGCCCAAGAGGTGGGGTGAGCACAGAGCTGCTCACACTTTACATTTCTGAGGGCAAAATTGCCTTTTTCAGTACCTAAGGGATTTTGAAACCCTGTAATTTTGTCTTTCTGGCAACCTGCAATTTTTCATTTTTTTTAACATCTTTATTGGAGTATAATTGCTTTACAATGTTGTGTTAGTTTCTGCTGTAAAACAAAGTGAATCAGTTATACATATACATGTGTTCCCATATCTCCTCCCTCTTGCATCTCCCTCCCTCCCACCCTCCCTATCCCACCCCTGTAGGTGGTCACAGAACACCGAGCTGATCTCCCTGTGCTATGTGGCTGCTTCCCACGAGCTATCTATTTTACGTTTGGTAGTGTATATATGTCCATGCCACTCTCACTTTGTCACAGCTTACCCCTCCCCAGTAATCCAGGGAAAATGGAGGCTCAGTGCTGAGCCCACATTCCTGCAGCCGTCAGGAAGTTTACTTACATGTATTCCGGTTTCAAAGCCGCTTTATCTTAGTCTCACAAACAAAGTCTAACAGTATAAAAATGCAGTGTGTTTGCATTGGACCCAGAGCTAATGCAGCACTTCCCATCCACCTCATCACCTTCATCTTCTCATTTCTTCTTTCTTCTGACTCTACCGCCTTTAGACTCGGTTACCTGCACCTTCTCATTAGCCAAAAAGATCCTTATATTCTGACAGTTCATCTATCCATCCATGCATTCATTCATTCATTTATGATGTGTGGAGTATCTACCGTGCATCACATGCTAAGGATATAAAAACATCTAAGACATCACAGTTTCTGAAAATTCAGTCTAGCAGCAGAGAAAAAGGGTACATCCTCCATTAATTAGAATCCATTGTGACAAGATCGACAGCAGAAGCAAGGATCATGTGTCATGAGACCTTGGATACAAGGGTCATTCAGTCTGATCAGGAGGGTGAGAAAAGGCTTCAGAACTACCTCTGAAGGTGGCCAAGTGGTCTCATCATTTTTCTCGTTCTCCATCACCTGCTTATCCTGCTTCCAGGTCTGCTGTAATCCATGGTTTATTTTTCTTTCTCCCTCAGAAAACTAAACTCTATTTGACTGTGTTTTGCATCTTTGCACGCCTAATCTCTATCACAGCATTATATATTAATTAATTAAGTAGTTAATGGGTCCATGTGCCTACCAGACAAATCTACTGAGCACCTACTAAGTGCCAGGTGCTCCCCCAAGTGCTGCAGATATAACACTGATGAGAAGCCAAATCCTAGCCCTCCTGGAGCTGACAGTCTGGGAAACAGAACATAATCACCCGAGCCTATAGATCTGTTTGGTGGCAACTGTGTTACAAGGAATGAAACAAACAACCGGATAAAAGTTGAGCTGATGGTGGGGTGGTGGGAATGGGTTGCCATATCCTTTGGGACAAGCCCCGGAAGGTTGTTCTGTCAGATGATTTTTGAGCAGAGAGGCGAAGCCAAGCGGGGGAGTGAGCCATGCAGATTTCGGCAGGGGAATGTTCCCGTGGAAATAACGGTGAAAGCACATGGGCAGGGGCATGGGTGGGCACATTAAAGGACCAGCTAGAGCAGGAGGGGGTCCCTGGAGATGAGGGCACAAAGGTGTGGGCACATTCCATATGGCTGTAGCGGGACTCTGGAGTTTTCCCTGAGTGGGAAGGCAAGTTCCTGGGGCATTTTGACGGAGTGACACGATCTGGTTGCTGTGGGAGAAACAGACTGTAGGGTCCACAGGGACGGGGCCAGGGAGGTGAGGGAAGAAGCTGCTGGTACCGGGAAGAGGCAGGGTGTTTATCCAGGTGAAGAGAGATGGCAGCATTCTGGCTGTATTTAAGGCGAAGAAAGCAACCGCTGCTCTGCTGATTGGGAAGACTGAGTTTTAGGTGCTCATTAAAATTGGATACATCATATACTGGGGTTGGCCAAAAAGTTCGTCTGGGTTTTTCCATAAGCTGTTACAGAACAAGCCTGAACGAACTTTTTTGGCCAGTCCAATATATGAAGAAGTGGCCATAGTGCTCTTCCTCTCTCTCTCTTTCTGTCAAACACACACACACAGGGTAAGAACACATTACATTCCTGGCTAATACCAACAATGAACTGACATGACTTGTTCAAAGCAAAGGTCTGTCTTCCCTAGCCCAACTGGAATAATTTGCTGTCTGAAAACTTAATCCAGGTATCACTGGGGAATTCACTGTGGAAAGACTACAGTATTTATAGTTAGATGGTCAGAGTTTAAGCTCCAGTACTATCTGCTACTGTGTGAGCTTAATTCTTCTTGTCTCAGCTTCTTACCTAATAAAGTACTGGACCTCCTGGTAAGGATTCCAAAGATAGTGACCAAGAGGAGACTCTTTATCTATGGAAAGCTGTTCACAGCATGTCCTTAGTCTAAGATTGCTTGTCAAAACCGAACCTAGGATCCAGGACTCATGAGCCCTTGAAAATGTCACATAAGCCATGTAACGATCGGAGGGAAAAAAAGAGAGAGGTTTCAAAACCAAAACACCTCCAGAGAAGGAAAAGGGAATCCAGAAATCTCTCTTTCCATCTCAGTCAATGCTGGAGAGAAATGGCTTACGTTCTTCTGTGGTGTTTCCCATCAATATTCGGAGTTATTTTTCCACTCTTCTGCATGCATAGTATGCCTGCCTGCACCCCAGATGCCTCCAGTCTTGGGCAGACACAAGATTCTCTTGTTGGCAGTGGTTCTCAACCTTGGCTGTAAATTAGAATCACCTGGTGGAACTGTGCCCCACCCCAATGTTCCATGTGCATCCCAGAAAAATTAAGTCAGAATCTCCAGGCTGGGAGGGAGCTGGGAGGCAGACACTGGCATTTTACAGCTCCCAGGTGATTCCAGGGGGCAGACAAGGCTGAGATCCAATACCAGATTAGGGAGCTTCCATCAGATTGATGCACGACCTCCTTTAACATGGATTGCTCTAATGTGAGGAAATACAGCATTTTTTAAATATTGGTAGACAATTCTCAATTAGGTTTTTATGTTATGTTAATTTTGGCATTTTTCAAAATCAAGCTTTAAGCTTTAAATTAGCCCTAAAGGCCACTAAATGGAATAATTATTGACATCTCCTTTTACTTCATTTTTGCCCTTAACTGAATCAGCAAAAATTTCTTGCATGTAAAACTACTGTATTTATTTATGTGGTTACTTACTTGTTTATTCACTTAATCGTTCCCTGCTTGTTTCCAAAAGAATGTAGTAAAGTTTTATTCACATTTATATGATCTGGGCCACAAGCAGAGAATAGTAAAAGCTCATTGGATCAATAAAGAAAGTGAAAGAAAGGATGGCTGCCTAATGCTCTATAACTGATACACCATTGTTTTGCTTAGTTGTTGACTACTACTCATGTTCAAAAGCACCGTCTTTAGGGCAGAGACTTGAACTCCATTATTTACAAACTATAATGTGAGCAATTAACAGATATTAACGTATCACTATCCAAGCCTGTTAACTTGAAACACATCATTGTTCTGATCATCATCAGTTACACGTGCATTTTGCTACTGAGTTTGGAGCCCATAATTGGTTCCCCTCCCACTTGGTGTCACGCACGCTCACGTGGTCATCACAGCTCTTACCAGATGGAGCAGGGACCCTCCTGAAGACACGGGCATGTGCGGGTCGGCTCCCTCCTTCAAGAGCCGCAGCGCTGGAAGAATGAGAGAGGAGAGTTACACGGCATCTTTCTTCAACAACCTGAATCAAAAGGTGTTAGCATTTCATTAGTATCTAAATCTCAAATAGCCATGAAAGACAAAGGAGGTACATGAATCGCCATCTGACCTTTCTGTGTATTTAAGATCGGCAGTGTTTCTTTTCACATTGAAACTTATTTCTTGGTTTGTCAGCATCACTACCCATTACAGCCATGCAAATTATTCAGAAAGGGGAACACACTTTTACAATTATTTTTTTGAAGTGCCTGGCTTGTGTATCCTTTATAAAACAAAAATAAATAAATAAAAAGAAGGGGCTGACCTGGTGGCGCAGTGGTTGAGAGTCTGCCTGCCGATGCAGGGGACACGGGTTCGTGCCCCGGTCTGGGAGGATCCCACGTGCCGCGGAGCGGCTGGGCCCGTGAGCCATGGCCGCTGAGCCTGAGCGTCCGGAGCCTGTGCTCCGCAACGGGAGAGGCCACGGCTTACGGGCCCCGCCGGTCTGCGACATGTGGGATCTTCCCGGACAGGGGCACGAACCCGTGTCCCCCGCATCGGCAGGCGGACGCTCAACCACTGCGCCACCAGGGAAGCCCCACTTCATTTTTTTTTTTTAACTCATTAGGACTTACTGGCTTAAAACAGTAAAAGTTTACACTTTGTACATTAAACTTCCCTTCCTGCAATTACCCCTTAGCCCTGTTTCCATCATTCTCCCAAAGCCATGTGTATCTAAATTAGTAACGTCAAACAAATCAAAACAGATGCTACTCCCCAGAATAAAGGCACAGCTGGAAAGTGACCTATGTTTCTATTTGAATAGCAAAGGTGGACTGGGTAGGACATGGAAAGCCCTTGGGAGACTGATTATGTCTCATTCTCTGCAAATTACCATGGGCTCCAGGAGGTCCATCCATTCCCCAAGACACTATCCCAGTTTCCACAGTTAATGGCAGTATCATAGCTTTCATAACAAGCCTTTCATGCTTTTTCCACAAATAACTAAAGCAGCGGTTCCTCTTTTAGTCCATTATTACACAGAATGGTACAAAATGGTTCAGATTCAAACTCATACCTCACTGAGCATACTGTCTTTCCTTTAACTTTCTCCGTAATCCGGAATGTTGGCAGAACACATCCTCTTTTCTACGTCACCCCAAATCTTCCCTGTGTTCCAATCTCTAGTTTGTTATCATCTTCCCAGCTCTAACTGTACAGCTCAGAGGGCAGACACAGTTACCCCTGCACAGCTTTCTCTCCAGGAAGGCCATCTCTTCGGTGATGTTTGCAGGGGGTATGAACAGGAGATAGGTCAGCCCCTCCAACACGGGGGGTAACATGTGAGAGCAGAGACAACCCACACCCAGCCCAGCACATCCTCCAAACAGCCCTTCCCGAAACCGGAGCACCCTTTGTCCAAATCTCTCTCCTCAGGGAAGTCAGATGCGTTCCTGTTCTCTGACCAGCAGCCGCACTTGGACTGGTTCCTCGATCTTACAAGCTCCAGCCTCTCCCAAAAAGAAGTGCCTACGTAGACGCATGTCTACAACCACTCACTGACCCAATGGTTTTCCCTTGATGATCTTTCCCTTGATGATATTCTTTCTTCAATAATCTAATTCTTTTCGTAACATAGATTCTCCTAATGTGGGTAGTTTGTTACAAAAAACTTGTTGAAGGTGTAGATCTTACAGGATCAATTGTAACCTAGAATCATATGGCTCATGCATTTGCTGACTCAGGCATCTCCCTTGTCAGCACTTAGGAGAAAAGTTCAGGAAGGTGAGACCTTTGCCTTTCTTTTCTTCACTGTGTTTCTATGAACCAGCCTGTTGCCCGGCCGTATGCAGACACTCTTTGTCACTCCCTTTCTTGGCCTCTCTCTACACATACATATAGTAACTGGATGCACGTCTTGTTCCCTCACATACTTTTACCCTTAATTTTAAAAAGTCTGTTCATGACAACAGAAAGTTCATTAACTGTGTTTGCCAATGGTTTTCTCAGAATCAAAATAGCACTTTTACCCTAATATTTATTTGTTTAGCAAGTGAAGTCATTCATCTTGAACTAGCTGATATCTATTTGGTGCTTTGTATTCTTTAGAGCAAAGAATTTGTACTAGTGTGATCACAAATAGAGAGGAAGATTATATTATACATTAGTTAAAACATGAGTAAATTTGACAGATTTACTGAGGAGTAGCATCTGTTTTGATTTGTTTGACATTACTAATTTAGATACACTGTCAGATTTCTACATAGAATCCACCATGCACACATGTGGTGAATTACACATACTATAGATCTGTGATACACTGGCCTTGGGGTTAGACAGATTTGAGGCCGAGCCCCACTGGGAAAGCTAACCCACCCTCCTGGCACTACATGAGGATCACTAAATGATTTTTATTAGTATAATTACTATAAGTCATGAAACCCATAATAATATATCACTGAACACATATCTTAAGGTTTACTCTAAATTTTCTCAAAACCTTTTGATTATTAAATGTTGAATTTAAGTGTAGGATGTAAGCAACACAAATTTACCAGTATTCATTGAAGGATGAGTGTACAATTTGTAAGGCAGGATAAAGAGGGTGAAGAGGACAATGTAGGGGATGGTGGGAGAATGATGAGTAAGGGGCAGTGAACAGTCCCTTAGGAGTGGCAGATTGTGTGTGACTTGGAGGAATTTGTTGTGGAGGATATTTTACATCACACTACAGGAGTTGGAACTCATTCTGTGGCCAGTGAAGAGGATCACAGGATATTAAGCAAAGGAGGAAAAGATCCCTTAGGTAAGTGCTATGGACTGAATGTACGTGCCCCCCCGCCCCCCGCAAATTCATATGTTGAAGCCTAATCCCCAATGTGATGGTATCAGGAAGAGGGGCACTGGGGAGGTGATTAGGTGTAATGAGGGTGGAGCCCCCATGATGGGATAAGTGCCCTTACAAGGGGATGAAGAGACTAGAGCTCTCTCTCTCTGCCAGATGAGGACACAGGAGAAGAAGGTCATCTATAAACTAGGAAGCTGGGTACCACCAGGAGCCAAATCTGCTGGTGCCTTGATCCTGGACTTTCCAGCCTCCAGCACTGTAAGAAATCAAAGTTTTTTTTAAGCCACCCAGTCTCTGGTATATCTGTATATTTGTCAGTCTGCAGCCTGAGCAGACTAAGACAATAAAAGAGGTCAGCACAAAGGCTAGAGGGGGTCTCTTGCTCCCACTTGCAGTTTAAATCCTGAATAAAGGTTCAGGCTCAGATGAGGGGGGGTGATTCAGTGCAGCTTGAGGGTTCATGGCTCTGTTTCAGAGGATGCAAAATGGACTAACCAGCCTGGGACACAACAGGAATCGGAGCCACCACTGCAGAAAGAGGGGTCTATGGCAGCACTGACAGCCAAGGTGGGACTGAGCCATCTGGTTCAGGGAGACCATTTACAAAGCACAGAACATGCATGGGTAATCTCCATAGGAGTAGGTGGGCCACAGTGGTGTGCTTGTGAATGCTCAAGGGCAGATGGAGATGGAGATGTTTAGATGATGGATGGATGGATGGATGGATGGATGGATGGATGGATGGATGGATAGATGGATGGATGGGTGGATGGATGGATGGATGGATGGATGGATGGATGGATGGATAGATGGATGGATGGGTGGATGGATGGATGGATGGAAGGATGGATGGATGGGTGGATGGATGGATGGATGGATGGATGGATGGATGGATATGCATTTAGGAATTTACTACACATTTTACTGCTATAAAGGCTGTGCAGCCCACAATTTATTGTAATATCCATATAGCCAATTGATTCTTACAGAATGATTTAGATGATTTTTACTAAAAATTCCTGTATCCACAGCCAATCTATGGTTACAATTAATGAATGTGACCTTGAAGTTTTGGTTGATATTTTCATTGACATTACTGAGTATGGGCCAGAGGTCAGGAAACTATGAGTGGCAGGCCAAATGCCATCAGTGTAAAGCCCTTGAACTAAGAACAATTTCTGCA
>RJWK010062493.1:0-12791 GCA_004363435.1 Platanista minor | reverse complement strand
AAAAAAAAAAAAAAAAAAAAAAAAAAAGGTATCATAAATCTTAAATAGTGTATTGGTACCAGAAACAGGCCTAACTAAGTATATGTAATCTTGGTATGTGATAAAGGTGGCATTTCAGATTGGTGAGGAATATATAGGTTATAAATTTTCTTAGGACAACTGAGAAAAAAATAAATTCCAGTTTTATATCCTCCAAGAAAAAGAAAGATTTAGATGAATTGAGTATTTAAATATAAACAAAGATACATTGACAATACTTAAACAAAAAAAAAAAAAACTATAAATTTTTTTTAACTTTTTATTTGATATTGGAGTATATCCGATTAACAATGTTGGGATAGTTTCAGGTGCACAGAAAAGGAACTCAGCCATACATATGCATGTATCCATTCTCCCCTAAATTCCGCTCCCATCCAGCCTGCCACATAACACTGAGCAGAGTTCCCTGTGCTGTACAGTAGGTCCTGGTTATCCATTTTAAATATAGCAGTGTGTACATGTCAATCCCAAACTCCCTGACTATCCCTTCCCCGCTTCATTCCCCCTGGTAACCATAAGTTCGTTCTCTATGTCTGTGAGTCTGAAGAAACTATAAATTTTAATATGATCTAGAGTTTTTAATTAATTAATTAATTAATTAGGCTGCGTTGGGTCTTCGTTGCTGCAGCACAGGCTTTCTGTAGTTGTGGTGAGCGGGGGCTAGTCTTCATCGCAGTGCACGGGCTTCTCATTGTGGCGGCTTCCTTTGCTGTGGAGCAAAGGCTCTAGGCACGCAGACTTCAGTAGTTGTGGCTCGCGGGCTTTAGAGCGCAGGCTCAGTAGTTGTGGTGCACGGGCTTAGTTGCTCCGCGGCATGTGGGATCCTCCTGGACCAGGGCTCGACCCCGTGTCCCCTGCATTGGCAGACGGATTCTTCCATTATGCCACCAAGGAAGTCCCGAAAGAACACTTTAGAAAAAATTGAGTACCTCAACAGAAAAATGGGCAAAGGCAGAAATTCCTATGATTATAAAATACATGAAAAATATCAATCCATACTGACAATCAAAGAAATGTGTTTTAATACAACAATGAAGAATCTAGGAGTTGTGCTTCTTTCTTTGTTTTGGCCTATCATATCATATTGGGTAAAAAACAGTTAAAAGAATCATAGGACAGAATTGTTGAGGGATAGGGAACTAGTCTCATGCTGCTGTCAGACTGAAAACTAGTATAGTATTTCTAGAGGACACCTTAGCAGTGTGTATCAAAAATCTTTTAAAAGTTTGACACCAGGGCTTCCCTGGTGGCACAGTGGTTGAGAGTCCGCCTGCCGATGCAGAGGACGTGGGTTCGTGCCCCGGTCCGGGAAGATCCCATATGCTGCGGAGCGGCTGGGCCCGTGAGCCGTGGCCGCTGAGGCTGCGCGTCCGGAGCCTGTGCTCCGCAACGGGAAAGGCCACAACAGTGAGAGGCCCGCGTACCGCAAAAAAAAAGTTTGACACCAGACATTTCACTTTTACAAATTTATGGGGAATGAATGAAGGGGGTTCATTGTAGCATTGGAATGAATACTATAATGGAAATATATGTAATGGAGCCATTAGCAGTGAAGAAGTAGATCTCTATTTATTCATATAGAAAGATGTTCGTGATGTGTTAAATGAGTAAAGCAGGTATTCAAACAATCTATACAATATGGTTGTAGTTTTTGAAGATGGGATTCCGAGTCAGTAGTTTTTAGGAAGGTCCTGGAATCTACTTTAAAAAATTTCTCATTTCCCATTTGGGGACAAATGCTGGAATAAACCACCCTGCATGTTGTAGCCAGACAAATCTCCTTTCTTCCTCTTCCCTTCTCCCTCTTCCTATGTTTAGAAACGTAGTGGCTGCATCTTTACTACCAAGTCAAATATGCTTTGGTGGTGTACTCACACTTAAAAGAATTCAGTTTTACACTGGGGAGTAAGAGGGAGAGTGATGGTGTGGTGGGAGGGAGAGTGAGTGTTTTATTTGCTTCATTGCCTTCCCCTCCCCACAAGTCTCTTCATACCAATTAGCCCTCATCCTCCACTGTCATAGGAAAAGATAGTTGTAAAGAAAAATGAGGCAGTTCTTGGCTTTTGATCTCCTAAGGACCTGTTGTTAAGGCAATTAGAGTTCTAGAGGGTTATTTTCTCTCTTGAATATTGGCTCGGTTAAAACTTTAGCACACACTGCCCCACCTGCCCTGGCCCAGCTTTCCTGATGCTTCATTATGTTTCTCTGCCTGGTCCCAACTAGGCCCATCATCTTGTCATCTTTCACTTTTTTTTTTTTTTTTTTTTTGCGGTACGTGGGCCTCTCACTGCTGTGGCCTCTCCCGTTGCGGAGCACAGGCTCCGGACGCTCAGGCTCAGCAGCCATGGCTCACGAGCCCAGCTGCTCCACGGCATGTGGGATCTTCCCGGACCAGGGCACGAGCCCGTGTCCCCTGCATTGGCAGGCGGACTTTCAACCACTGTGCCACCAAGGAAGCCCTCATCTTTCACTTTTAAGGTACTCTTTTCTTTCTCCTTGCTTTTGCAAATTGTGTGGAATTCCTCCTTGCCTCTTCTGTCCCACTAATTTATCTCTTTCTTCAGAGTAGCATTCCATTTCTCATCAGCATTGTAAGTCTTTCTTGAATTCACCAGCATATGTGGCTCAATTTAAGTTCTTTTAACCATTTTGTCTCTATGACTTCAGTTAACTTTCATATGGTGCCCGTGAAATAAAAGAGGAAGTGTTTTAGTGCCTCCCTGTCTTGCAAATAAAAACTCTGAGGGTAGCGGTGATGTTTCAGGCCTTGTATGACCCGTAGAATCAAGCACATTGCTTGAGTTATAGTAAGTACTCAGCAAATACTCGTTTATTGGTTCCCTAATAATTCATTTGAAGAACGAATTAATATTAAAAAACTGCCTCTTTTTTTCTTGTGTTTAGATCACTCAGTCCTTGGTGTTTCTGCTGTTGGCTACACTTTTCAGTGCATTGACTGGTTTGCCGTGGAGTCTTTATAATACTTTTGTGATAGAAGAAAAACATGGTTTCAATCAGCAGGTAAAATAGAGAATGCAGATGTTCTCTTTTGTGCTTTTGTCCTCCGCTGGGAATAATTAAAACATAATTTGCTATTTTAGAGCATGAATTAATTGAGGGAAAAGGAACTGCAGATATGGTAAAGATCATAGTTTAAAGTCTTGCCATAAACTCTTCTAGCACTAATGTCTAGTGTTTTTCAGCTAATAACATTTAAATGAGTTTATCTTAAACTATAAAATGCAAGACATTGACTTATTGTCTTAGGCTACCTGTTGTCATGTAGTCTCACTGCCTTTTAATTTTTAAAATTGCTTCAATAATGTATCCTTTCTATTCACTTGTTTGTTATTTTAAAAGCAGTTTCTTAGTTTCACATGATGACCTTTTATTTTTTCAGACTTTGGGGTTCTTCATGAAAGATGCAATCAAGAAATTTATTGTGACTCAGTGCATTTTATTACCTGTGTCTTCACTTCTACTTTACATTATTAAAATTGGGGGAGACTATTTTTTTATTTATGCCTGGCTGTTCACACTAGTTGTGTCTCTGGTAAGTGAAATCTTTGTTTCGATTTTCTTTTACAAAATGTTCCTTGGTGAGATAACTGTCATTTAATCATCATTAGCATCTAAATGGTTCTTAAGAAGCAGAAGAAATATAAATAGGTGCTCATATAAATTCCCCTTCTGTTTTCTGCTTTTAGCTATAGAAATGGGAGAGTTGACTCTGACCATAGATTTTCTTCTCCTTATACTGGCTCTTATAGATTCTAGAAGCTAGTTGTTAGTTACTTTTAATGATCCAGTTGTCAAGCAGTTTGGGGCTGTGCATTTGCGAGTTGCCACCAGAATGATGACTAAGTTTGACAATTTGATGACTCTTGACTGAGCTCCAGTGTCTAAAAACCATGGATATTTTGGAGAGAGAATAGATGTAAGCGGGATAAGAAAAAGAAAGCATAAACATATCTGCTTTCTCCTGCCCTCCTTCCCCTGCCTTTCCCTTCCTCCTCTCCCCTTTGCCCTCTACCCTTTCTTCTCTGTCCCTTGCCCCCTCCTCCTGCCCCTCCCCCTCACCCTGTCTCTACCCTTTTCCCCCTACAGCCCCTCTTCTTCCCTCTCTTCCTTCTCCCTCCTTTTTCCTCTCTCCGCTTCCCCATTGTCCCTTCTTCACGTCTTCTTTTCCTCTGCTCTTTCACATATTCCAAACTGTTTCATAGCACAAACACTACAACACAATCAAAATGGTCTGTTAACAGCCCCCAGCAAATACGTCCTATCAGCTCTTCAGCTGTACTGATGGTGAGGTTTCTTTTAGTCTGAATTACCATGATGCTCATTGCTTCACCTCCTGCTGGTGGGATCATGACTGGAAAATGGGCGCTAGTTGGACTTACAAATATATGTTGTATGGCAAATTGAAGTGACAGGAGAGAGAGCAGAGGAAATGCTCCCAAAATGCTTAAGGAAGTGCTGTTTCAACCAGTGTGTATAGTTATGAACTTCAGGTCAGTAATGTTAGCAGACAAACCAAATAATAGCACACAGTCAAGCTTTAGTAGTTCTTTTTTTAGCAAACACTTCAAGTCTATTATGATTACTTTGAAAGACAGAATTCCAAGTTATGATGGGCTTATGAAGTGTCAGAAATCCCCAAGCTAGTTTTGAATGGACCATTTGGCTTTTCAGTTATTACCGTATAGAGGTTATTCATTTTGATTTAATTCATCAAACAGATATTGAATGCTGTACTGGTACTATTTCGGGCTGGGAATACCAGAGCAAATAAGATAAGGTCCCTGTTCTCAGGGCTGGGCTCACATAGTTTTAATATTGAATCTGTATAGGGAGTAGTTTCTCTTTAAGGACATATTCATAGGTTGTTCTCATATATGCATTTCAGGTGCTTGTCACCATCTATGCTGATTACATTGCCCCTTTATTTGACAAATTCACACCTCTTCCTGAGGGAAAGCTTAAACAAGAAATTGAAGTCATGGCAAAGAGTATTGACTTCCCTTTGACTAAGGTGTATGTTGTTCAAGGTAAGGCTCCCTGGGGTAAGAAGATTTTATTTGAGTGATTTGTTTTATTTGATTAGTTTATTCTTAAAACTTTAGTAAAAGAACAAATCAGTTGGTTTGGGTTTTTTTTTGGTTTGTTTGTTTGTTTTTGTTATTTAAAGATTAGGATTTTACATTTTGGCTTTTGAAGATTTATAAGCATTGATGACATAGTCCAGGGATAGAAACTGGTGGCCTGATGCCAAGTCCTGCTCTTGCCTGCAGCTATGTTTGGTTGGCTTTATTGTTTTTAATTCTGCACCAAGGCTTTTATCACTCCCTGCTATGTCATGATATTAGACTGATTTATTCACTTCTATTACCTGCCTGGCTCCTATATGTAATTGAGTTGGACTCTTGCTTAGATTCCATTTGGCACTGGTTTGGGCAAAAACAAAACCAATGTTATTGCCTTTGTCTCCACCAAGAAAACTTCCAGTGTTCTGCAGGACTCTGATTTCACCTGCAGATTACCCAAGATTGGTACCACTTGGTACTTTAGATTAGTTATACTCTGCTTTTCTGATGATTGCTTTTGAAAATTAAGCTGTCTATCTGTTAGCTTGTGTAAGACTACTAAAGTCTCAAGGAAACCTACAAAGATGCAAAGAAAAACTGTGTGGTACCATGACTTTCAGAATCTGTAAATTAAAATCCATGTAAACGAATGAGTGTAGTTCTGCCTCTGCCAGTTACCAGCTGTGGGATCTTGGACAAGTCACTTTGCATCTCTGGGTTTCAATTTTGCTTCCTCTGAACTATGGTCTGGCAAATGCTTTCTGTAAAGGGCTAGACAGTAATTATTTTAGGCTTTGCAGGTCCCATGGTCTCTGTTGCAACTATTCAACTCTGCCATGATAGTACAAAAGCAGCCATAGTAATACATAAAGAAACAAGCATGGCTGTTTTCTAATAAAACTTTATTTATAAAAATAAGCGGCAGGTTTGATTTGACCTGCAAGCCATAGTTTGCCCATTCCTCCTCTAAAGTAAAAATCACCATTGAGAAGTAGCTATGGTGGATGAAGGAGTAGAAACTGAGAAGTAATTGCAGGGTCCAGGAGGACAGAGATGGTCACAACTGGAAAGAATGAATTAACAGCAACGAGAAGAGTATAGAAATCTCAGGCATTTGGTGGCCAACTAAAGGCACAATTAGAACATGTCTATGGGGAAATAGTAGAAAAAGAAGCCAATTCATACTACTGCTTTGGCCTCTGAGATTACTAGTCTTTTAATAATATTAAACTAGTAGCACAATGATCAGTATAGTAGAACAATCTCTGAGGCGCTTTTACTGAAGGGGCAACCTAAGTTGCCGATCACTTATAATCAGATAACGTGAATGCTAATGCTATGACAATAGAGGTAGTCGAGAAGATATGTGATATATACCATCAGTGCTATATGATTTTAGCTGAAATAGTCAGGGAAGGTTTTATGGAGGGTTATAACATGAGCTGGGACTTGGTGGAAAATCAAGATTTGAGTAGGTGGAGGGTAGCATTTCAGAGGTCAGGCTGTGGAGCCAATAGGCTTGCGTTTAAATTCTAGTTCTAGCACAGATTCCCCGTGTGACTTTGGGCGACTTACCTCTGCTAAACAGAAGTTACTCATCTGTAATGCATGTTTCTGTTGTTGTTAATAATGTTGTCAAAAATATTTTGAGTGAATGAATGTTGTTAATAACAATAACAACACACATGATGGATTTGTAAATTGAAAGGAAAAACCGAGTGAAAAACCAAGAGTCTTGCTCTCAGAAAATATCAGATAGTAAGTACTGTGCAGAGAATTAAACTGATGTGAAGTGATAAAGAACAGCTGAGTAGATACTTTTTTTTTTTTTTTTTGGCGGTACACGGGCCTCTCACTGTTGTGGCCTCTCCTGTTGCGGAGCACAGGCTCCGGACGCACAGGCTTAGTGACCACGGCTCACGGGCCCAGCCGCTCTGCGGCATGTGGGATCTTCCCGGACCGGGGCACGAACCCGTGTTCCCTGCATCGGCAGGCGGACTCTCAACCACTGCGCCACCAGGGAAGCCCTGAGTAGATACTTTTGATTAGGTCATCAGACAAGGCATCTCTGAGCAAATGAATTTAAGCTGAGATCTGAAGGAAGGAGCCATCCATGCCAAGATCAATGGAGAGACCCTCGAGAGCTTTGTATCTTCAAGAAACAGAAAAAAGTCCAGTGTGGCTACCACATGGCAGGAAAGTGTTGTGACATGAAATCTGAGACATAGGCGAGAGTCAGAACACATAGGCCTTTGTAAATCAGAGTAAGGAGTTTGGATTTTATTTTAAGTCTAGGGTTAAAGCTATTGAAGGTTTTAGGCAGGAAAGTGACATGGCCTAGTTTGTACTTTTTACCTATTTTAGGTTGCTATATAGAGAATAGATGGTAGGGGAGGCAAGAGTAGAAGCAGGGAGAGCAGTTAGGAGACCAGTGCTGTTCAGGAGGAGATAATGTGGCTTAGACTAGAATAGTAGTAATTGATGGAGAGAAGTGGATATACTGGGGATGTGTTTTAGAGGTAGAGTTGATGGAATTTGCCAGTAGATGACATGTAAAGGAATAAGAGAGAAAGAGACATCAAAGATAACAACCTAGATTTTTGGACTAAGCAGTTGGATAAATGGTAGTTTACTGAGATGGGAAAAAACTGGGAGAAGAGCAGGTCTGTGAGGGTTTAAGTTCTGCTGGGTGTGTTATATACCTATTGAACATTGTAGTAGAGTTCTACAAGCAGTAGTTAGTTGCACGCCAGCCATAGAAACCAACTATGGCTGATTTAACCAGAGAAATTCCTTATTGAAACAATATTTGATAACTCACAAAGTCACCAGGAAAGTTAAGTTTACCAAACTTGGGAAGTGGGCTCTCCATCGGGAGACTAGGAACTCAGAATCATCCTGCAGAGCCAGTCTGGGGAGGAAACTGCTAGTGGCTCCTGATGTTGGAGTCAGCAGTGTGTATTCCTAACATCCCTTCCACTAGCACCTGCAGAATTCATTCCTCACTGCCCTGCTTCTTTATGTAATCAGCTAACTGTTTCAGAGTCCCCAGTGGGTGCATCTGATTGACTGAGCCAGGGCACTGGGCTAGCTGCCAGGAGTGCTTGGGGAAGCAGATAGCTAGCTTTTTAGATTTCTCAAATGAGAAGCAGTCTCTCACAAGACTTGCATGATGCGCAATTCCCTAAACTCTGCAAGGGAATTCTAATACTGGTCAGGGAAAAAACTATGCTTAAGACTATAAACAACAGATAGGCACTTTAGCCATCCATGTGGAGATGTAGGCCTGTCAAATAAGCAGCTGGGTATATAAATCCAGAGTTCTAGGGAGAGGTCAGGGCTAGAAATAGTGATATGGAAGTATCTGTATCTGGCATGTAGATACCTCCTTGGATGAGGGCACTTAGAGAAGAGAAGGGGGCTCAGGTCAGAGTCAGCAGAGGAGGAAGAGCCAGCAAGGGAGGCTGAAGAGGAGAGACCATTGAGGTAGGAAGAAAACCAGCAGAAGATGGTGTTTCTCTTGAGATAGGAGAAGAAAGTGTTTCAAGGAGGGAGTGGTTAACGGTATCCAATGCTGCCAAGAAGTTGATTAAGATAAGACATCATAAACGAAAGATGAAGAGACAGCTAGCCATGCCTTACAATTTCATAGAACGTTTTGGTTTTCAGTGTTCCCAAATACATTACTTCATACCTCAAGTGGTATGATAAATCCATTCAGTAAACAAGCATTATTGAATATATACTACATGCAAGGCATAGTGATACAAAAAGCTTATGGTCTAGTGCAGGGACTCTTAAAACTTTAGTGAGTATAAGAATTTCCTGGAGAGTTTGTTAAAAGATTCCTCGGCTCCATTCCCAGATATTGGGTGTTTCTAGTATTTACATCTAACAAGTACCTGTAGGTGATTTTGGTGTAGGCATTCTTTGGGCCACACTTTGAGATACTTAGACCAGTGGGAGATACTAAGACATTCATTTTGTTTTATTTGTCTGCCTACTTCCATAGATAACTTCAGGTAGCTTCTAAGAAATATTTTAAAATTAATTTAAAAATTAGAATCAGAGGAGATAGAAATGAGATAGAAGTATAAGATCTAGATACCCAGCTTTCCAGATCCTAAGGTCCTATATTATTGATAAAATTGGACCACACATTTGGCTCTTAACTTCCAGGCAACCAAACCAAAAAGTACTGGCCTCATATCATAAACAGGAAAATAAAGCTTAAAGAAATTAAGAAAGTTTCTTACATTTACACAACTAATACATGGCAGAGCCAAGATTTGAACCTAAAGTCATTCTTAACCACTAAATTCACTGCACATGCTAGAACATAAAATATAAAGAAAATAAAGTGTAGAAAATAAAGAAAAATATAAAGAAGATAAAAATCAACCATAGTTCAGCTACTGTTAGCCACTGTTAAAAATTTAGGGTTTTTTTTTTTTCAGTCTTTTTAAGATAGTTTTAATTTTTTCTGATTAAATAAGTATTCTGACTTTAAAAGCCTTGGAACAGAGAAAAGTATAAGGGAGGGAACAAAAATACATATTTCTAGAAGCCAGTGTTAAACACCTCAGTATTTTAATATTTTTCTTAATAGGTTTGTGTTTCTGCTTTTGTATTTACGTGTACATTTTTTCATGACAATAATGGAATTTTATATACGTGAAGTTTTACATCCTTTTCAGTTATGTTGGTGAGCTTTTTCCTATCTTGTTAAAATATTTCAAAAGTACACTTTTTTTCTGGCTGCTTAAAATTCCATTTCATAGCTTTACCATGATTTAATCATTCCATGACTGTTGGATATTTAGGCTTTATTTATTTACTTGTTGCTATAAAGCTGCAATGAGCATAAATATTTGTTGTCAAGACTGCAAAGAAACAGGCACTTTCCACTGCTGGTGGTGATTTATGTTGATATAATATTCTTCAGGTGTTAAACAATTTGAAAATGTTAACGTCCTTTCCAGTAATTCAGTTTCTAGGCATCTCTCCAAAAACACCCATACTTTTTAATTATTTTCCATGCTTTGAACTGTCTTTTCCTTAGGATCTAAACGCTCTTCCCACAGCAATGCTTATTTTTATGGCTTCTTCAAGAACAAGCGAATAGTTTTGTTTGACACTCTACTAGAAGAGTATTCTGTACTAAACAAAGACATCCAGGAGGAGTCTGGCATGGAACCCCGCAATGATGGAGAAGGGGACAGTGAAGAAATAAAAGCTAAAGTTAAAGTGAGTTCTTCTCTTCCTAAGAGACCCTGGCTTAGTTTTTATGAACAGTTCCTGTGACAACTCAAAATAACATTAATTTCTATGTAGTGAGTGTTGAATTCAGGGAGACTATCAAATAAAAACACAGTGGCCCCTTTATAACTGTGTTATTTGGGAGAGATTATCACTATCGTTACATGCTAACTACCTTGCAAGCTTTCACAGAACGTACACAAGTATAAGGTAGGAAAATTCTTATGCTTATAAGCTGTCTTTAAAACAGGGACTTTCTGTATAATTCCTGACATGTTTATGATTGAAGAATTCCCACAGGCAAGATAAAAAGGCGATAAACATCTCATCTTTAGCTTCATTGAGATATAGTAACTATAGGCTTTGGCAGTGGAGAGACTTGAATTTGAATCCTGGTTCTGTCATTTAGTAGCTGTGCATTCTTGGGTATACTATGTAACTTGGTCAGTTTTCTTTTGTTTGTTTAACAAATATTTATGAAATGTAAACTCTGTGCTGAGATACTTTCCTTGGCACTAGGAATACAAAAATAAGGAGGCAAACCTTGCTCTTAAGGAGTTTATAGTCTAAAGGGGAGAAAGTCATACAAGCACAGTACAATATGGTAATTGCTACATTGAAGCTTTAAATACTGGATGCAGTGAGAGCACAAGAGAAGACGTTTGTCAAATCTGACCTTTTAGCCTGAGAAAGCTTTTTCTGAATCTTCTCCTGGATGAGGTCAGCTAATGCTGATTAGCAAAATCTAAAGTATACCAAGACTAAATGGGGAGGGGAAACACTGATAAGAAAACAGTACATATTTCATCAGAAACAGTCTCCAGTAGTTGTGTGTGTGACGGAATGTGCCACTGGCTTTGGTGTCATTCAGAGATGATTTGGGATCTGTGTAACTCTGGGCAAGTAACTTAAGCTCTCTAAATCTTTGATTTCTTAACTGAAAGACAATGCCATCAGGGTTTCTCATCTTGGCACTATTGACATCTTGGACCGGACAATTTTTCATCATAGGAGGCTATCTTGTGCATCATAAGATGTTTAGCAGCATCTCTGGCCTCTCCCTAGATGCCAGTATCAATCCCTCCTTTCCCAACAACTGTGACAATGAAAAATGTCACTAGACATTGCCAGATGTCCCTGGGGTTGGGGGGTGCTGGAAGGAGGGGGCAAGATCACTCCTAGCTGAAAAACACTGGGATAAAGATGCCTACCTTTTAGGGTTGTTAAGATTAAATGAAATAATATATGTGAGTAACCTTGTACTCTATATACTTTAAGTACCAGAAAATAACTATTATCACTGAGCATCTGTTTTGACTCTAAAGAGATGGTCTAATAGAGTGCCTAGCCTGTTATAAATATGTAGATGGAACAAAATTGTGAAGGAGTTAAACAGCATTGGGTGAAGGTTAACTCCTTTGATTATATTTATTTTTAAGTGGGTTTATCAGATTTCCCCGGCGATCCAGTGGTTAAGACTCCGTACTCCAAATGCAGGGGGCACAGGTTCAATCCCTGGTTGGGGAGCTAAGACCCCACATGCCACGTGGTGGGGCCAAAAAAAAAAAAAAAAAAAAGGGAAACAAGTGGGTTTATCCTGTCCAGATATTGGAATAAAAGTCATTTTGGTCTGACCAAGAGTCATAGGATTTTAAGCTAGGAAGAGCTCTTAAGGTCATCTTATAGACAGGAAAACTGAAGTTCAAAAAGAGTAACCAGGTGACAACAGTGGGGAATCATGCAAGTTCAGCAAGTCAACCTGCTGAAGAGTTATCCACATACAGGGTGGATTACTTTATAGCCAAACCTGGGTGTTAGATAGTGGTCTGCTGATTTCAGTAATGAAATAACTGACCTTTAGTATCTGTGAGAACAGTATTCTTTGGCTTAAATCTTAGAAAAGATTAGTCTTTTGAACCATGTTGGATGGAGTTTGAGTTATTTTGTTGGCTTCTTGAAGAGTAGCTGCAAATATTTTAGCATCTATGTATAAGTTACATAGTCCTACCCTAGAAGACCTGTAGTACAGGAGAGTAGATATGTATACAAATAGCCCATAGTTTAAGGCAGAGGGTGATAAATGAGTGGCTGAAATAGTGTGGCTTTTAGAAATTAAGAAATTAATGCAGATGCTAATGGTCAGACAGGTTTCTTAAAAGAGGATATTTGAACTAGGCAAAATTTTGACTTGGGGATGGAGCTTTTCAGGTTGAAGATATGGAATGAATAAAGCTATAAAGACAACTACACAATGGCTATTCTGAGACTAATGAATAAATGGATTCTTGTAGAAGGGGATAGAAAGGTAGGCCAGGGCCAGTTTGTAAAGTACTTCTTCCTGAAGACATTGAGTGGTTGTTTTCAGTGGCCTGGAAAGTTTAGATTGATTTGGGTAGAGGCCAAAGCTTG
>RJWK010062492.1:0-12791 GCA_004363435.1 Platanista minor | reverse complement strand
TTGAAATGACTTTTGAATCTTCCCACTCAAAGAGCACACCTTTAAGAACTGCCTTTGAAACAGCAGGAAGCAAGGGCCTGAACAAATAACATTATTTTAGACAAACTTAGTCTTTCTGCTTAAAGATAACGGGATCAGGGGAGGAGCTGGCTGTGCCCTTGCCTGCCCCTCTCCATCATGTGCTGTGCCCCCTTCCCCTCCAGCCTTTAAAGGAGAGAAATAAATGACCCTTCAGCCTCCAGCTGCAGGCCCAGAGATTTCCTCGTGTCCGGGGATCGCAGACGCTTGCTTCTGAGGTGAACACAGGTACAGAAGGGGCTGCGTAGACCTCGGCAGAGCCGTGAACTAGACTGAGGTGCTAAGGAACACTTCCAGCTGCAGCCACAAACCCACCAGCCTGCTGGCTCGGCATCAGGCAGCCCCTTGCTTACCTGGCCCTGTGTCCATCCATCCATCTACCCATCCATCTGTCCGTGTGTCTGTCTGTGGCTCCCTCCAACAGCCACCTCTCAAACCCCCACCAACATTATGCCGTTTTTTTCAATTTATTATGACATGTTTATTTTGTTTGAAAGTGTCAACTCTTCTCAAATGAAAAACCTCACCGGGGGAGGCTGCGTGGCCTTAGGGAGGCAGGGACCAGAGGATGCTAGTCCCTGGTCTCCTCAAAGCTCAGAGAAACCCTGAAGGGTCACTAAGGCTCTCACCAGCTCCAAGGCTTGGCCAGGAACGTTCACTGTGTCCCTTTTATTGTTCATTCATTTGTTTCATGAATATTGACCAAGTTCTCCTGGGTGTCAAGGCATGTGCCAGGTATCTGCATTATAAGAGTGTGCAAGACAGAACGTCCTTGCCTCTTTCGTTTTAGTGAAATGTTGGAAATAAGACAAAACCAAGTAAGTAAATGCAAATAATTACAATTAGGAAGGTGGACCTATAGAGGCACTGAAACCCATGGGTCCCTGGTTGACCTGCTTCAGAGCCGGGGCTCCTTCAACCTGGGCTGGGCAGGAAGAGAGGGTCCAGTCTTGTGAGGAGTGGGAGGAATGCTCCAGGCAGTGGGAGCAGCACGTGCAAAGGCCCTGGGGCGGGAACAGCTTGGTAGCTTCTAGGATCGGAATGGAAGCCGCCAGGGCTTGAACAGAGGGAGAAGGAAGGGGAGAGGGACAAGAGGATGTTGGGGGGATGGGGCCTGATAACTGGGCCACTGTGAGCTGAGGCCAGGACTTTGGGCTTTGTTCTAAGAGCAGGAAGGAAGTCACTCCATGGGCTTAAGCAGGGGAGCATTGTGATCTGGCTTACCTTTTAGGAAGGGAAGACCACTTACCAGGTAGAGGAGAGCATGAGGGCAGGCAGAGAGTGGAGAGAGCGGGGAGGAGTCATTTGTAATCATTTGAGCAGAGGTGATGGTACCCTGGAGGTGGAGAAAAACAGGGTAAACCTGGGGAAGTCACAGGGTCCCCACCCTGTAAGGGCCTAGTTAGTGGGGGGAACAATTTAACAATCACTTACAAAACAGAGTAAAAAATATAAAATATAGAGGCGGCTCTGAGGGCTGCAGGAGTTGTTCATCATGGGCATCCAGCCCCATCTTGCAACAATCAGGAGGGCTTCCTGGAGGAGGAGACATTTCAGCTGAAAATGGAAAGATAACAGCCAGGAGAGTGCTGTTCCAGGCAGTGGGAGCACCCTGTGCAAAGGGCTAGAGACAAGAGGAAGCATGCAGGTTTGAGGACTCCAGCAGGTCAGTGTTCTTAGGTGAGGAGGTGAGGCTGGGGAGCCAGGCAGGGCTGGGCTGTGACCGGCCTGAGGTCATGGAGGGCCAAAGACTTTGTTCTGTGGGCCCTGGGGCCACAGGAGGGTTTAAGCCTCAGTGACATCATCAGTTTTGTGGTTTTGAGCCATCCCGGTGGCTACTGGTGGCATTGGTGTTGGGGGAGGGGAGGCAGGTCCAGAAGAGGCAGTTCTAACTCGGCGGCTTCTTCCTGTTGCTTCCTATGAGAATCAGCCACCGAGCAGCTGAGCTCCGGCGGGCGTCAGGTGGAAGGTGGCACACGTGGTACAGTGGGCTCAGGAGTTAGGGAGATCCAAGTTCAAGTCCCAGCCCTTCTCTTGTCTGGCCGTGTGACAGATGAGTTGACAGAGGGGTGAGATTAAGCTTTGGGGGATATTTCCATTTTATGGGTCCCGGAGTTCTGATGGCTAAACGTTTCCTCCTGGGTCTGGTGCTTTATGGTGGCCTGGGGTTGGCCTATCTACTCACCTGGCCCTATCTCTGACCTCTGGAAGGAGCATTGCCCAGATCCAGGTGTTGGCATCATGTTCTGTTTTGGGGGGTACTAGAAACGGGATCTTTTTTAATTAAAAGAGGAAAATGTAACATATGTTTGACCCTTAAAGCTATTGCATAATAACCTAGTGGAAAATCAAAAAACTAAAATGTTGAAAGCAATTAAGTGCTTCCCTATGGGGGGCTTTCGGAGCAGCAGTTGAGGCTGGCCTGTGACGTGGCTGGCCCCTTGGTCATAAAAGGCCGTGTTTGGGGCAGCGGATGGAATGGAAGGAGAAACTCTGATGACAGGAATTAGGCCCACCAGTATTTACGAGGCTCATCGCTGTCACCCCATGACTATACCGTCAGCATTAACGAGCCCATTTAACTCAGTGTTGGCGTGTCATCCTCCTGGGCCTTTCCCGGGGAAAACAAGCGCTCTTCAGACTCTCCATTTGCGGACAAAGGTGTGCACCATTTATTTCTGTTCTTAACATTGTCCCCTCACTGCCCACTGCCTGACCCCGGGGTGGGTTTGCATCAGGGTCCAAATAAGGTCCACACTGTGAAGAGTTAATATATAGACTCTTTCAAAAAATATTTTAATTTTGTATTGGGGTACAGTGGATTTACAATGTTGTGTTTCAGGTGTACAGCACAGTGATTCGGTTATACACATACATATATCCATCCTTTTTCAGATTCTTTTCCCATATAGGTTATTATAGAATACTGAGTGGAGTTCCCCGTGCTGTACAAGAGCCCTTGTTGGTTATCTGTTTTATGTATAGTAGCGTGTGTAGTTAATCCCCAACTCCTAATTTAATATATAGTTTTCTCCTCCATTTCTTTCTCTCTGCCTCTGTCTCCCTTTCCCTCCTCCCCGTCTCTTTGTCTCTGTCTCTCCCCCTCCACTCTGTTTCGTTACAGTGTATTTATTTAAGAAACAGGGTTGTTTGTCTTAGAGAGATTCCCACAGTCCTGGAAGTCTATTGTCAAGTAGTATCTATATATATGTAAACATATATATATGTAAACCTATACGTATGTGAAAGTTTCACCCCCCTGCACTGTCGGGGCTTCTCAAGTTCTCAGGCTCAGGAAGGCGGACGTTAGGGCTGGCTCGTCGTCTTTGGCGGGGCTGCCCTGTGCCCTGCAGGACGTTGAGCACCATCCCTGATGTCCACCCACCCATAGACACCAGTAGCATGAGGCCAACTCTGGGAGGGAGCCAGTGTGCAAGAGATTGGGGGGAGGCCCTGGGTCAGCACCGTGGGGGAGGAGGGCAGCTCGGCCAGCCCCGCCAGGAGCTGCAGAGCTGGGGTGGCCCTTGGAGCTGTCCCCAGCTGCGCCGAGGTGGCCAAGCCTTTATGCACCAGCGTCGTGGGGTCACTGAGCCCAGGCCATCTGGGAAGGGCCTGACCTTGGGTGCGGCTGGCTGACAGCACTGCCAGTGGTTGGGACGCGTCCCCTTGGAGGGGTCTGGGGGGCCCCACAGGTCACCGGAGTGAAAGGACACGCGTGTGAACAACGGGTGTGTGTCAGAGGCCTCAGTGGGGCAGACGGCAGGACCATGAGTGCTGCCCGGAGAGGAGCAGTGGGGAGAGGAGGCCGGTTCTCTCTCTCTCAGCACCTACCGTGTGCCGGGTGTCACACACAGGTGACAGCATGTAGTGACTGAGAGCGGGGCCGTGGGAGCAGCGCACGCGATGGGGCTTGAGTGGGGGGGTGGCGTCTGCAGAGACTTTGACAGCAAAGCAGCTAAAAGTCCGCCTGCTTTTTAACGTGTAACCGTGTCACTGACGTATCGCTATAATCCGCATACCACCCAACTGACCCCTGTAAAGTGTACGATTTGATGGTTTTTAGTATGTTCATAGATTCTGCAACCATCACGGCTACCTAATTCCAGAACACTTTTATCAACCCCAAAAGAAACTCCATTCCCGCAAACCCCCCATTTTGCTCAAGTCCCTAGCCCTAAGCTACCACTGATCTTTCTTTCTTTCTTTTTGTTTTTAAATACATTTATTTTATTTAATTTATTTTTGGCTGTGCTGAGTCTTCGTTGCTGCACGCGGGCTTTCTCTAGTTGCGGCGAGCGGGGGCTGCTCTTCATTGCGGTGCGCAGGCTTCTCTTTGCCGTGGCTTCTCTTGTGTGGAGCATGGGCTCTAGGCGCACGGGCTTCAGTAGTTGTGGCTCACAGCCCTTAGAGCGCAGGCTCGGTAGTTGTGGCGCATGGGCTTAGCTGCTCCGCGGCATGTGGGATCTTCCCAGCCTGGGGCTCGAACCCGTGTCCCCTGCATTGGCAGGCGGACTCTCAACCACTGCGCCACCAGGGAAGCCCCACCACTGATCTTCTTTCTGTCTCAGCGATTTACCTGTTCTGGACATTTCATGGAGATAGAATGCTACACTATCTGGTCTTTTGTGACTGGCTTCTTTCACTCTTTGTCATGTGGTCAAGGTTCATCTGTGTTGTATTTCATTCTTTTTCAAGGCTGAATAATATTTCGCTGTATCGATAGACTATATATATTGATCCATTCACCCACTGATGGACATTTGGGTTGTTTCCACCTTGGGCTATTATGAATAACGCTGCTCTGAACATTTGTAGATGAGATTTCGTGTGGATGGGTGTTTTTAATTCTCCCTGGGAGTGGAATTGCTGGGTCATATGGTGACTCCATGTTTCACATTTTGAGGAGCTGCCAAACTGTTTTCCAAAGCAGCTGCCCCATTTTACATTCCCATCAGCAATGTATGAGGGCTCCAACTTCTCTACGTTCTTACCAACACTTGTTTCTCTCCTTTTGATTCTAGCCATCCTAGGGGGTGGTAGGTGGTATCTCTTTGTGGTTTTGGTTTACATTCCCCTAATGACTAATGATGTTGAGCATCTTTTCACGTGCTTGTTGGCCATTTGTATATCTTCTTTGGAGAACTGTCTCTTCAAATCCTTTGCCCATTTAAAAATTAGGTTATAGGCTTCCCTGGTGGCGCAGTGGTTGAGAGTCCGCCTGCCGATGGAAGGGACATGGGTTCGTGCCCCGGTCCGGGAAGATCCCACAAGCCGCGGAGCGGCTGGGCCCGTGAGCCATGGCCGCTGAGCCTGCGCATCCGGAGCTCTGCAGCAGGAGAGGCCACAACAGTGAGAGGCCTGCGTACCGCAAAAAAAATAAAAATAAAAAAATAAAAATTAGGTTATGTGTCTTTTTACTGTTGAATTGTAAGCATTCTTTATACATTCTGGATACAGATCCCTTATCAGGTATGTGATTTGCACGTAATTTCTTCCATTCTGTGAGTTGTCTTTTCACTTTCTGGATGGTCTCCTTTGGAATGCAAAAGGTTTTAATTTTGATGAAGTCCAATTTCCCTGTTGTTTTTGTTGCTTGTCCTTTTGGTGTCATTTCTAAGAACCATTACCTAGTCCAAGGTTATGAAGATTTTCCTCTATGTTTTCTTCTAAGAGTTTTATAGTTTTAGCTCTTACATGTAGGCCTTGGATTCATTTTAAGTATACGATGTGAGGTAAGGGTCCAACTTCATTCTTTTGCATGTGGACATCAAGCCCCATTTGTCGAAAAGACAGTATTCCCCCATTGAGTGATCTTGGCACTCTTGTCGAACATCAGTGGACAATAAACGTGAGGGTTTCTTTCTGAACTCCCTGTTCTCTTCCATTGATCTCTGTGTCTGACCTCATGCCAAAACCGCAGTCCTGAGGACTGTAGCTTTGTAGAAAGCTTTGAAATCAGGAAAGTGTCAGTCCTCCAACTTTGTTCTTCTTTTTCAAGATTGTTTTGGAATTTTCCAGATGAATTTTGCATTTCCGCATGACATTTAGGATAAGCTTGTCAGTTTTTGAGCTGCCTTTTATTCTAAACAGTATCAATGATAAAACCTTCCTTCTCCTATCCCCACACCCCACGGGGGTACCTCTGGTTAAGGGTGTGGACTGAAGTGCTGAAGGGCCTGGGTTGAAGCCTGGGCCCCACTGCTTACTAGCTGTGGAACCTCGAGCAAGTTATTGGACCTCTCTGTGCCTCATCCATCTCAGATGTTCAGTATGGGTGATGACTGTACCTAACTCCTGGGGTTGCTGTGAGGATGAAATAAGCAAATGCAGGTGAAGGGCTTCATTGTGTATAGTAAATGCTCAATAAATATTAGCTGCCATGATGAGCTCATGTTACTTCTTCTAAGCCTTGCACCAGCCCCAGGAGGCAGGGGTTCTCAGCCCTGCTAGCACACAGGATGCTCTTGGGGACTTTAAAAGGTACTCTTACCAGGGCCCCACTCCCCAGAAATTCTGATTTGATACATTCAGGGTGCAGCCTGGGAAACAGTTGTTTTTAAACTCCCAGGTAATTTTAAAGGGAAGTGGGCTAAGGACAGTTGGGAGACTGCAGACAGTCATCTCCACTTGGCCGGTGAAGCACCCGTTTGTCGGGCCCCACTCCCATCCCATGGCACTTTCATGTATCCGGGGAGGACACATCCCTCCCTCAAGGAGTTGCCAGCTTAGCTGCCAGCAGGGGCGTGCCAAGGAGGAAGTTGAATATGGCTAACTGGCAAGTTGTTGATACAACACAAAATGTGACGCATGAAATGAAATGCAAATAGCCTTATCAGTAGAAGTTCAGGAACAAAGCCAGCCCCCCCCCGCCCCCCCCCCCACCTCCAGAGCTGGGGGGAGGGGTGCGGACAGCACAGAGAGACCACCGGATGTGGAGCCAACCACTTGAGCCTCGTCACAGGATTGCCCTGAGGACTAATGAGGTCTTCAATGGGGATATGACTGTGTTAGTTTTCTATGGCTGCTGTCACAAATTCCCACAAATTTAGTGGCTTGAGACAACACAGGTTTATTAATCTTGCCGTTCTGGAGGGCAGATCCCTAATGTGAAGGTGTGGGCAGGGCTGCATTCGTTCTGGAGGCTCTAGAGGAGATGCTTTCTCTGCCTTTCCAACTTTCTAGAGGCGCCCCCATTCCTTGGCTCATGGCCTCTTCCTCTGTCTTGGAAGCCAGCAATGTCATCTTACAATCTCTCTCTCTCTGACTCAGCTTCTGTTGTCACATCTCCTTCTCTGACTCTGACCTCCCCACCTCCCTCTTATAAGGACCCTTGTGATGACGTTGGGCCCCTGGAGAACCCAGGCTCGTCTCCCATCTCAAGATCCCACTTTGATTACACCTGCAAAGTACCTTTCTATGTTAAGGTCTCATATTCACAGGTTTTGGGGATGAGGGCGTGGACATCTTTGGAACCATTATTCTGCTGACCACAATGACAATGGTTAACATGTATTGATCCCTTCTGACCCTCCAGGCACTGGGCTTTGGTACCAGCCAGATGGCCACCCTTGGGGAGGTGGTGTTCCCATCTCGTCCACGGGGTACCAGAGGACAGCAGAGGCAGGACCAGGATCAGGCAGGTCTGGCTCTCTTGACCACACCGTGCTCACCTTCCTTGGGAGCAGCTGAGGCAGTGTCTGGGGCAGCGTCCAGCACCCAGGAGGTTAGAGTTGGAGGAGCCATCAGAGTCGATCACGATTAGCACTAAATAAAGTGGGCTGACCGTTGGAGCTGAGACAGTGTGAGGAATGACGGTCTCCCAGACGAAGGCCTCACTCAGGCCTGGGACGTTTGGAGTCAGAGCAGAGCCTGGATGGGGAGGAAGCTCCCATTGGTGGAGAGGTCTGAGGGAGCCTTGAATGCCGATCTTCGGTGTCTAGCCTTGATCCCGTAGGTGGTGGGGAGCCACAGAAGTTGTGTGAGCAGAGAAGCATGAAAAAGGGGGCATGAGGAAGAAGGCTGTCCCTCACAGGCTTAAATGCCTGTCACCCTCACCCAGGGCAGCCTTTCTATCCTCCCTACCTCCCCAACCAGGGCCATGGCATTCCCAGGGGCTACCTGGCCCAGTCCCTTTGGAAAGCACCAGGGCTACCGGCACCTCTTTCCTGTGCCTGGGGACCCCTCGGTGGCCGGAAGCAATGCATTGTAATGCTGGCCTCCAGGATTTCCTGTAGCAGCCCAGGGGCTGGATGAGTCTTTGTGAAAACTCTCCCCAGAGAGCCCTGGGCTGCCTGGCCAGGGTCAGACCCAGGAGGGATGTTTGCTATGGGGCTTTGGGGAGAGGGCCTTCCAGGAAGTGGCTGCTCTCTGCTTTGGGGCCAAGGGGGCCTCCGTAGCCCTGTCCACCAGCCTCCCGGCTCTGGGTGTGGGTCACCTCCCGGCATCCTCTGCAGTGGCCACAGTGGGAATGGGCTGTCAGCTCCTGACCCCAGCTGGCCGTCACGGGCTCCCCTGCTCTTTGCATTCAGCAGAAATGACATCTGGGTTGTCGGGTACCTTATTGGGGGCTGTGTCCCCGTCCTCAGCCCCACGCCCACCTCCCACAGGCAGGGGGCACGAGCCGCTGCACTGAGGATGTGGAGGGGTGAGATGTGAAAGGTCACCCTTGACTCCTCTCCCCCACCCTCCCCCGAGACGGCCGGATCTTGTCACTCGTGGCCTCCAACCGGCTCTTGGCTGAGGCGGGGACACACACTGGCCACCATGGAATTGTATTCATGCATGGTGTCCACCCAGCGCTGACCAGACAGAAGGGGCTCAGTAAATGGGTGTCGGGGTCCAGGGAAGACAGTGGGGGTGGGAGGACACCCTGCCGGGCCAGGGTGAGGGGACTCCCACCCACACCGTGACCTGCCACCTCCTGGGAGGCGAGATCTATGGCTCGAGGCCATGGTGCCCGCGGCACAGCCTGGCCCACCACAGCCTGCAAACCCAGTCAAGGCCACACTGCGTTTCCTGTCACCAAACTTCCGAGGCCAGTGTGTGTCCCTGCGGCCTGGATCCAGCCTCTGACTGTTCCCGTGAGAAGCTGGCCTGGGGGTTGGGGTGAGGCCTGGGCTGAGGCCTGGGCTGGGCTTGGTGTCAAGCACCTGATTTCTGCCCCAGGGTGGCTGGAGGATTTGTCCCCAGAGCCCTCAAGTCTCTTTGGTCCCTCCCTGCCCCCACCTAGAACACCTTGTCCCCGCTGTGCCCATCCGCACCCAGCCTGACTGGGAAACTGACATGGGCTGCTCCCGGGAGACTGTGGAGCTTAGCACAGATGTGGATGTTTCTATCCACCTACAAAATGCTTCTGAACCCTGCTGTCTTCCCGCAGTGAAATGCCATGGGGGAAACCCGACAGAGCTGGCTGGAAGTCTGGCTGCGTGATCCTGAGTTAGGTGGCTTTACCTAGAGAGTATCCCTCCCCCTAGAGGTGACACCGCACAGCTGTGGGTCTCCCCTCAGCCCTTGGTCAGGCTGGAAGGAGGAGCGGGGCTTCTGCGGGCTGTGATTTCCATTGCCAGGGAAGTTAACCACCTCCCCGGCCTGTGGGTCACGGGTCACCATGGGACAGTGGAGGGAAATGAGAGGTGACGTTAGCTGAGCACTTACTATGTGCCAGCCTGTGCTGGGCCCTCACCCTGGGTGTCTTGTTCGGCCATCGTCATCCTGGGAGGCAAATGCTGTTATTGTCACATTACAGGTGAAACACCCAGACTCAGGGAGGGGTTGCGGGTCACTGGAGGGCGCCCAGCTGGTCAGGAGGGCCTGCGCTGGAAGCAGGGACGTCTGTTTTCACTGTCTGTGAGGGCTCTGTGCATCCCCCTCCTCAGTGTAGGCACGGTGCTGCCCTCAAGAAGATTCTAGGAAAAAAAGCTAAGCAATAAATGAAACGATTTCCAGTTGCAAGGCATGCCACATGGGAGACCTCTGATAGGAAATCAGGGAGTACTTCTCGGAAGAGGTGACATTCTCACACCATGCTGAGCCCTGAGAACAGACAGCTTTGCATCGAGAGGGGACAAGCAGCCAGCAGCTGCTTGGGCAAAGGCTCAGCTGATGGGCTGAACTGGGCTGCCTGCCTGGAGTGCAGCGAGGCGGGGGAGGGCAGACCCCTGGACCTGCGAACATGGTTAGGCCACGTGTGCTCTGGCTGAGCCCACACCATGCTGGGTGCTCTGGGACAGACAAAGACGCCTAAATCAGGTTTCCTGCCTTTGAGGAAATTCCAATTAGACGCTAGGTGAGATGCAGAGGCGTGATAAGTGACTAACAATGGCAGGCCTGGGAAGAAAGTGAGCAGAAGCAGAGGTGAGGGTGCAGCAGCCCAGAGACAGGCAAGGCCTGCGTGGGCTGGGTCAGGGTGGGAAAGGGAGGACAGATGTGGCCGAGACCCTGACAACAATAGGGGACGTCCAGGGTGTTGTAGGAGTTTCCTGTGGCCGCTGTTACAAATGACCACAAACATGTTGGCTTAAAACATCACAGATTTATTCGGTTAATGTTCTGCAAGTCACAAATCTGGTACGGGTCTCCCTGGGCCAAAATCAAGTTGCCACCCAAGCTGTGTGACCTGGGACAGGTCACGCTACCTCTCTGAGCTTCACTCTCTGCAGGTAAAGGGTGGGGGGCATGAGAAGCCTTTATAAATTGTGTGACACAGGGCTTCCCTGGTGGCGCAGTGGTTAAGAATCCGCCTGCCAATGCAGGGGACACGGGTTCAAGCCCTGGTCCGGGAAGTTCCCACATGCCGCGGAGTAATGAAACTGTGTGCCACAACTGCTGAGCCTGCACTCTAGAGCCCACGAGCCCCAACCACGGAAGCCCGTGTGCCTAGATCCCACGCTCCGCAACAAGAGAAGCCACCGCAACGAGAAGCCCGCGCACCACAACAAAGAGTAGCCCCTGCTGGCCGCAACTAGAGAAAGCCCGCGCGCGGGAACGAACACCCAATGCAGCCAAAAATAAATACATAAATAAATAAAATAAATTTAAAAAATCATATTAATAAGCTATTCATGAGATGTTTTTAAAAAAATTGCATGACACAGCGCCTGGCACACAGGAGATGATTTACCTGCAGTGGCAGCTGACCACGAGGGCATCCTGCACTGGGCCCGGGGAGACGGTGCCACGGGAGTGTGTGCTTACCAGGCCGCACCTGGGTTGAAACGATCCATCCCAGGACCATCTCATAAGCTGAGAAAGGATGTCCCAAGAAGAGCTCTGATGACAGCAACGACACCGGGGGCCTCATTGTGGCACAGAGCAGGTGCCTAACGGGTGTGTGTAGAATGAATGAACAAGTGAGGTAGGGGGAATCAGTGCAGGGACCGGGGTCCCGTGCAGGGGAGGGGGCCGCTGAGCTCTGCCCAGGGGATGGGTTTGGGGTGGGCAGAGGCCTGCAGCTCAGCTGAGGCCCTGCTCTGCCAGAAGTGCCCTTCCACTGTCAAGGTTCCTTCATCTGATGAATGGCCCGGGATGGCTGTGAACTGTCCTGGCCCTGCTCTGGGGAGGGACAGACCTGGGCAGTGACCCAGAGGTCATTGACCGGGGACAGCCCCAGAGTGTGGACGGGCTGGTGCTCCTGGCGGGAGCCACACACCAGGGCCGCCGAAGCCCCGAACCACCAGGAGACAATGTGCAGGACGATGACAATACGCAGGAGATTAAGTGCAGGACAGTGGCTACAGCGAGAGCTGGTGAGTGGAGAGGGTGCCACCCTCCCGCTCGGGACCCCTGGAGCCCCTGCAGGGTGGCCCCCGAGGGACACTCACCAGCCACCCAGAGTTGCCACCGGCCCCACTCCTGCCACATGCACCTGTGTACCTGCACAAGCCGTGACTCACACTTGAGGGACGTTTGCATTGACAGAGCACCTACTGTGTGCCAGGCCTATGCTGAGGCTGCAGAGAGGCCACGTAGTCTGGTGGTTAAGACCACAGGCCCCAGAGCCGGGATGCCTGGGTCTGAGTCCTGCCTCTTCTTGTGCCAGCTGGGTGACCCTTGACCTCTTTGTGCCTTGGTTTCCCCATCTGTCAAGTGGGAATAGAACAGTACTGATCTCGTAGGGTTGTGATGATGATGAAATGGGTCTACACATGGTATGTCCTTCAAAGGGGCCCTGGCAAGGTCTTTGTGAGCGTCCACTGTTCCTGTCTCATTGACACAACTTGGTGGTCCCCACTGCAGTGGGCAGAGCACGGAGCAGAAGGTGGGAGGCGACATTGCAGTGATGGGGACAGCTGTCCTCGGGGCTGGATGGGAACAGCGAGATGGGGGCTGTACATGTTGGCCGAGGTGGACCCAGGACACCATGGCCTCGGCCAGATGAAAAAGATGGACTGCTTCTCTCGCCAATATTTGTAATACTCAGAATGACCAGCTGGCACTGCTGCAAACACTCTCCATGTGGTGTCAGCACATGGACTCTGCCTGTGACTTGGTGTAGGAGGCACCATCCCTGCTCCATTTTACAGATGGAGAAAGTGAGGCACGGCAAGGTGGAGGGACTTGGCGATGTCACTCCATTTGTCTGTGGTGGAGCCATGATTTGAACCCAGATACTCTGGCTACAGAGTCCTTCCTTTTTGCCATTTTCCATACTGCCTCTCTGGGGCACTAGGGAGCCACAGATGGTTTGCGGGCAGGGGAGTGACATGAGCAAAGTG
>RJWK010062491.1:0-12792 GCA_004363435.1 Platanista minor | reverse complement strand
ATCTTTGATAAAGGAGGCAGGAATGTACAGTGGAGAAAGGACAGCCTCTTCAGTAAGTGGTGCTGGGAAAACTGGACAGGTACATGTAAAAGTATGAGACTAGAAGACTCCCTAACACCATACACAAAAATAAGCTCAAAATGGATTAAAGACCTAAATGTAAGGCCAGAAACTATCAAACTCTTAGAGGAAAACATAGGCAGAACACTCTATGACATAAATCGCAGCAAGATTCTTTTTGACCCATCTCCTACAGAAATGGAAATAAAAGCAAAAATAAACAAATGGGACCTAATGAAACTGAAAAGCTTTTGCACAGCAAAGGAAACCATAAACAAGACCAAAAGACAACCCTCAGAATGGGAGAAAATATTTGCAAATGAAGCAACTGACAAAGGATTAATCTCCAGAATTTACAAGCAGCTCATGCATCTCAATAACAAAAAAACAAACAACCCAATCCAAAAATGGGCAGAAGACCTAAACAGACATTTCTCCAAAGAAGATATACAGACTGCCAACAAACACATGAAAGAATGCTCAACATCATTAATCATTAGAGAAATGCAAATCAGAACTACAATGAGATATCATCTCACACTGGTCAGAATGACCATCATCAAAAAATCTAAAAACAATAAATGCTGGAGAGGGTGTGGAGAAAAGGGAACACTCTTGCACTGCTGGTGGGAATGTGAATTGACACAGCCACTATGGAGAACAGTATGGAGGTTCCTTAAAAAACTACAACCAGAACTACCATATGACCCAGCAATCCCACTGCTGGGCATATACCCTGGGAAAACTATAATTCAAAAAGAGTCCTGTACCACAATGTTCATTGCAGCTCTATTTACAATAGCCAGGAGATGGAAACAACCTAAGTGTCCATCATCGGATGAATGGATAAAGAAGATGTGGCACATATATGCAATGGAATATTACTCAGCCATAAAAAGAAACGAAATGGAGTTATTTGTAGTGAGGTGGATGGACCTAGCGTCTGTCTTACAGAGTGAAGTCAGAAAGAGAAAGACAAATACTGTATGCTAACACATATATATGGAATCTAAGAAAAAAAGAAATGTCGTGAAGAACCTGGGGCAAGACGGGAAGAAAGACACAGAACAACTAGAGAATGGACTTGAGGATATGGGGAGGGGGAAGGGTAAGCTGTGACTAAGTGAGAAAGTGGCATGGACATATATACACTACCAAACGTAAAATGGATGGCTAGTGGGAAGCAGCCACATAGCACAGGGAGATCAGCTCAGTGCTTTGTGACCACCTGGATGGGTGGGATAGGGAGGGGGGGAGGGAGGGAGGGAGACGCAAGAGGGAGGAGACGTGGGAACATATGTATATGTATAACTGATTCACTTTGTTATAAAGCAGAAACTAACACCATTGTAAAGCAATTATACTAAAATAAAGATGTTAAAAAAAAAAAACCTATGTGAATTTCATTCATAATTCTCCCAGACTGGAAACAACCAACCCAAGCATTCCACAACTGGGGAATGGAAAACTGTGGCACACCCCTACAACAGAATACTACTCAACAATAAAAACAAACTGCTGATACAGGCAACAATGTGACTACGTCTTAAATGCATTATGTTAAGCTGAAAGAAGCCAGACTCAAACAGCTACATACTGCTTAATTCCACTTATGACATTCTGGAAAAAACAAAACTATACAGACAGAAACAGATCAGTGGTTGCCAGGGTCTGGGGGTTGAGCTGACCATAAAAAGACACGAAGTTATTTTGGGGAGTGAAAGAACTATTCTATATCTTGATTGTGGTGGCTACATGACTATATACATTTGCCAAAAACTCAAACATTAAATAAGGAAAACTTTAAATACACTTTAATATTAATAAAATCAAGTTTTCTACAGTACTGTCTAAACAAACGTAGAAAAAAAGAACAAATGAAAAAAGGTAACAACATGAAAAAAAATTAGTTCCCTCTCTAAAATGTGTTCTAATGAAGTTGTAGATTGCAATGTAGCCCAATGAGCACATTTATTTCATCCGACCAGGTAGGAATTAATGTTGCTAGGGACTGTGGAAATCATCAGCATTGCTCATCAAATATTTCTGGCATTCTACTTTCTGGGTATGTGGCAGTACTGCACTTCCCTGTCACCTCTGAAATTATACCTGAACATGTGACTTGCTTTAGTCAATGAAATATGAATTATAGTTGTGCCAACACTTCTGGATACAAGTCTTTGGGCACCAATAAACACAATTCATCACACTGCATTTTCTTGCCTCAATGATTGTGGAATCATGTGCTAAGCCATGGTCTCCAGTCTAGATCTCCAAGTGACCAGCATTATTAGCAGGAGAATTTCTCCCCAGCCACACTGGACGTGATGTCAGTGAGAAACTTAAAGCAACCTTCTGTTGCTCAGGTTTGGGGGAAGTTTGTGACTAAGACATAAATTAGCCTGTCCTGTTTTATAAAAGATCTTAGCTGCTTCACAAAACAAAAACTAAAACAAGCACAACCACCACCAACACAGAAAGTCAAAGAAAACTCTTCATCTTTCCGTTCTACCGCAATGGTGTGCATGAATGACCTGGCTGACGCTCTCAAGAGCATTAACAAGGCTGAAAAGAGAGACAAATGCCAGGTTCTTGTCAGGCCATGCTCCAAAATCATCTGATTTCTAACTGTAATGATGAAGCATGCTTACATTGGCAAATTTCAAATCACTGATGATCACAGAGCTGGGAAAATTATTGTGAACCTCATAGGCAAGTTAAACAAGCATGGAGTGATCAGGCCCAGATTTGAAGTGCAACTCAAAAATCTAGAAAAATGTCGAAATAACCTACTTCCATTCTGCTAGCTTGGTTTCACTGTACTGACAACCTCAGCTGGCATGAGGACCATGAAGAAACAAGACAAAAACACATAGAAGAGAAAACCTGGAATTTTTTTCCTAGGAGTATATAACAATGTGCAAATAAAATGCCTCAATGGAGAAAAGATGGGGGGGGGGGGTAGGAGTCAAAGAAAAAATAATCTATTTTGTTTACTAGGATCAATCCCACCACCCAAAACCTCAAGAGAATAACAAGGCCAAGGGTACAAAAGGAAAGTGCAGTCTACAAAAGGTGCAGCCTGAGGCCCTTCACTTAAAATGAAATAATGTTCTGTGGTGGAGTAAGGCTCCACCAAGTTTACATGCAGTAAAATTACAAATCTTGCTCAGGCCAAAGTAAAATCAATGCACTCTGCTGGTTATGAATGCAAACTTACCTAGAACAATAAAGCAAAGCTCTTCCTGGTTTTCAAGGGCAAATTTCTTCTGTTAAATCCTATGGCAACTTTTGTTGCTTTATTTGAGTACTTAATTATCTTCACAAAGCATACCTTTTAGAAGTTCCCAGCACAGTACCTAGCTCAGTAAAGTTTTTTTTGAATGAATCCTTCAAGTCCTTAGTGACTGAATATGGAGACAGCCCATGAGATGAAAGGGAGGGGGAACACCCAATAGTGTGAGAGGTTATCAAGTTGGTGCCAGCTGTGGAAGTCAACACCCATTCAAGCCCATCCGTTAGTTTTTTTAGCCAACAATCCAGTTCACCAAATATATTCTAAGTATCTACTACGAGAAAAAATGCAAAACAACTCTTAAAGCTTTGGGTACTTCTTAACTCTTAAGCCATTGTCTATCCTGAAAGTTGTTTCACATAAGATTTCAAAATGTTTCCACTTTCCTTCTGGTGATAAACTAGCGATAATTTAATAAACAAAGGGCTTAATACACTTTATTTTTTAGAACAGATTACATTTACAGAAAATGTGAGGAGACAGTACAATGCTCCCCCGTACACAGTACCCAGTATCCCCCCTATTAACATCCTACATTAGGATGGTAGTTCTACTACACTTAATGAACCCATGCTGACACACTATCATTAACTGAAGTCAACAGTTTATTCAGATTTCCTTGATCTTTACCTAATGTCATTTTCTGTTCCAGAATCCACATTACATTTAGCTGTCACATCTCCTTAGGCATCTCTTGGCTCTGGCAGTTTCTTACACTTTCCTTGTTTTTGATGACTTTGATTTTTTAAAATTAATTAATTAATTTTTTGTGTACGTTGCATCTTCCTTGCTGCACAAGGGCTTTCTCTAGTTGCAGTGAGCAGGGGTTACTCTTTGTTGCGGTGTGCAGGCTTCTCATTGCAGTGGTTTATCTTTGTTGCGGAGCATGGGCTCTAGGCACACAGGTTTCAGTAGCTGTGGCACGTGGGCTCAGTAGTTGTGGCGCACAGGCTCAGTAGTTGTGGCGCATGGGCATAGTTGCTCCGTAGCATGTGGGATCCTTCCAGACCAGGGCTCGAACCCCTGTCCCGGCAGGCAGATTCTTAACCACTGCACCACCAGGGAACTCCCCAGAATTGGTTTGATGTTTTTGCTCATGATTAGAGTGGGGCTATGGGTTCTGGGGAGGAAAATCACATAGGTAAAGTGCCATTTCATCACAGAATATGAACGGTACATTATCAACATGATTTTTATGACTGTTAATGTTGACCTTGATTCACCTGGTTGCAGTAACAAAGGATTTTTAATAGCTGATTATCAACAAAAATTTTATAATTAGTAGCTACGATTACAATAAATATTAAAAATACATTATTAAAAAGTATTATTCAAAATATCTGTGGATAACCTATAAAGCTAAAACCAGAAGTGTGGCTATATAAATTGTGGTACATTCACTACATGAATGTCTATAGTCCCTTAAAAATAGCAAATATAACAGCTATATGACAATATGGAAATATGCATAATGTTAAGTAAACAAAGCAGGAATAAAAAAATGAATACACATTGTTCTTACAACTAGGGAAAAAACCCAAAACAGCCTAAAAAAGAAAATACAAAAAATGATAGCCATTATATTGGTTAGATGAGAACATGGGTGATTTCCTTCCCGTTTTCCCAAAGTTTCTACTGTTTCATTGCTACTTTTACAATTACAAGAAAAAGAAAATTTTAACTGCTAAAATTCTGTGAAAAACATTCCTTTTTGACTGTGAAAGTATACCTATTTTTTTTTAATGTGGATTTGGTAATTAGGCCTTGAAAGCATACATTTAAATTCCAATTCTCCATATACCCCAAAGCTTAGTTATTTCTTATCCCTCCAGACTACTGATCATTACAAAACTAACATTCACCTATACTATTGCTCCTGGAAGCCTGAAAACTACATCTGCCTTGCTGACTAGGCTTGAGTTACATGCTGTCAATGAGAAGGTCTTCTGTGGGATCATAAGATGGAGGGAAGGAGTAAAGCCATTTCCTACTTCTGGCTCTAAAAACAGAAGTGGCAGCTAACTAACTGCAGGTACTGTGGACTCCTGCAGTACTTACAGAGTTCGTGGTGAGGATTTTGCCAGCCGTGGACAAATGCAAATTCAGCAGCACAAGCAATAACTCCCAAGTTTTAGCAGGAGTGTGCCAAGTATCAGTGTACTGAATATTTCCTCTCAGCTCCAAATTTACCCTTCAGTACCACCTGTTCAGTGATAAGAGACTGGACTCTTCTAAAGTTTTTAAAAACAAATTTGTCGGTAGAGGGTGCTGGAGGGACAACACAGGAGAACTGGAGCACTCCTTGCTCCCACTGCACTGTCAGTAGGTTTGCTTAAGTAACCAACTTCTCACAGTCCTACTGATGACGGCTCAACACACTCCAGGCCTTGAGCCCACAGTGGTACCCTAACTCTGTCTGCATGCCTACCCATCAACCTTGAGTCTCCTGCATGCACCCTGGAGGGTTGTTTCCTGCTCTCCCAGAAACTGTGGAATAGCTCTGGCCTGGACAACTCCATACTTCTCCAATGAGGTCTGAACCACAGCTGTGAGGAGGGGCTCTCACCCCTCCCCAGTCTGTCCCTACTTGGACATTTTCCCTCAGGCCCAGGGTACCCTTTACAGTAGTCCTTACATCTTTATAATTATTCTCTTATCACAGGTTAATAATTCTTTCGACTTCCTCTAGTTAAGTTACTGTGTTTTCTGCCTCCTCACAGTAACCAAAGTGCAAAGGAAAAAGAAGATTTAAAGAAGAACCAAGTGGAAATTTTAGAAGTGAAAAATACAGAGAGTGTGGACTCACTCCTGGACTCAGGCTCAACAGCAGTGGTTGTCTCAAGAAAAAGCACTTGTATTATTCTTTGGAGTTACCAGCTGAACTAACTGCTTCCCCACCCCCACCCCCCACAAAACACCATTTTTACTATGGAAAAAAACAACAACAACAAAATGACAAACAACAGTTATTCAGACAGATTTGGGTATTCGGCAGGCATTGTGTCACAAAAGAATAAAGTGAGCCTAAGAACCAAGCAAAACACTGACAATATTTGCTGCCACTGACAAAAATAAAACTTTCAAACAAGTATTAGGATTTTAGAAAACCTATATCCACCACAATAAGAACGACAGCTTCTCCAATACCTAAAGCCCTTTTGAGATAAGTGGCAACATTAATGAATGTGACTTTTACGTTACAAAGGAAAATGTGTCAAGATTTGGAAGATTTGCATAACTTGATCCAACAGCTACCAAGTGATCAATACATGAGGTTACAAAGCCATGCATGAGTAAAAGACAATGGATTTTTAAAAACAGTTTTACTGAGGAATAACGGACAACCAATAAAATACGCTTACTTAGAGGATATCACTTGATACGCTTGACACTGGTAAAACTGTCACCACAATCAAGATAATGAACATATCCATCACCACCAAAATTAACTCATGCCCCTTTGTAATCCACCTTCATCTCATCCTTCTCTCACCCATCTTGTTCCCTCCCAACTAACTGTTCTCCACAGCACGTATAACCATTGTGTCATGCCATATAATTTATTACGTTTATTTTCTGTCCTCCCCTCCTCCTCTACCAAGCCAAAAACAAGAACGTAGGCTCTATGAAAGAAAGGACTTTATCTATTTTGTTACCAGCCTAGCCCAAGTGCATAAAATATTGCCTGGCCAGTTAACAGGTGCTCAATAAACACTTGTCAAATAAGTGCATGTATGCTTGCCCGTAAGCATGCCAAAGCAGTGAAAGTTGATCTGTGGCAAAAAGAATGAAGCAGGCATTACTGGAAGCAGAGATGAAAGACCATGTGGTTCTAGAAAGACAGTAACTAGCTGTCTGGTTCTGACAACTTCTTATCCTTTTAACTCATTACTTCCAAATCTAAGTCACCTCAAGGTTTTACCATAATAGATATAGAACATGATCAACTATGATAAAGTTCAGCTTCACCCCTTCCCAATGAATATGATTCATAAAGCATAAAGAACAATTGTTTGGCAGTCCATAAAAATAGGCTGATAAGATTTTATATTACATTCTGCTAGTGTGAGCAGTAATTTAGAAAAATGAAAAAGAAAAACGTCAGCTCTATATATCACTGGGCTGAAATGAGAGCACACTACTATGACAAAACATTTAATATCTTAATGAGAGTTTCATTACATCAATACTTGCAACATTTATTCCAATGTTGCAGTGCTTTTACTTTTAAAAAAAGTATATCCTTGAGCAAAGAACAGATTTTTTTTTTGAAACTGAAAAATACCAGTGCTTTGCAGGATCAGACTCCTAATAGATAAAATGAGGAAGATCTAAGATCTCCTCAAGCTCTGAAGTTCAAATATTTGATGATAGAGAGCAGTTTACCTAACAGAACTTCTTTCAAAATCGAAGTCAATCCTCTTACACCCTGCCCCTGCCTTACCAACTAAGTTTACATAATATTCTAAATGCTTGGTTGTCATTTCAACAACTTTTCATTTCATCTTCACTAGGAGTAGATTCTGTCTCAAGAAACCACTTTCTTTGCTCATCCATAAAAAGCAACTCCTCATCTGTTAAAATTTTCTCATGAGATTACAGAATTCAGTCACATCTCCAGGTTCCACCTCTAATTCTATTTTTCTTGCTATTTGTACCACACCTTCAGTTACTTCCTCCACTGAAGTCCTGAACCCCTCAAAATCATCCATGACGGTTGGAATCAACTTCCAAACCCCTATTAATGTTGCCTCTTCCCATGAATCACAAATGTTCTTTTTTTAAATTTTATTTATTTTTTTTACTGAAGTATAGTTGATTTACAATGTTGTGTTAGAATCACAAATGTTCATAATGGCATCTAGCATGGTGAATCCTTTCCTGAATGTTTTCAATTTACTTTGTTCAGATCCATCAGAGGAATCATTATCTATGGCAGCTATAACCTTATGAAATGTATTTCCTAAATAATAAGACTTGAAAGTTGAAATTACTTCTTGATCCATGGGCTACAGAATGGGTGTTGTGTTTGCAGGCATGAAAACAACACTCATCTTGTTGTACATCTCCATCAGAGCTCTTGGGTGACCAGGTACATTGCCAATAAGCGATAATATTTTGAAAGGAACCTTCTGTTTTTCTGAGCAGTAGGTCTCAACAGTGGGTTTAAGATATTCAGTAAACCATGCTGTAAACAGATGTGCTGCCATCTAGGCTTTGTTGTTCCATCTACAGAACACAGGCAGAGTAGATTAAAAATAATTCTTAAGCACCCTAGGATTTTTGGAATGGTAAATGAGCAATGGCTTCAGCTTCAAGTCACTACCTACATCAGCCCCAGCAAGAATCAGCCTGTCCTTTGAAGCTCTGAAGCCAGGCATTGACGTCTCTTCTCTAGCTATGAAAGTCCTAGGTGGCATCTGCTTCAAGTATAAGGCTGTTTTCATCTACACTGAAAATCTGTTTTTCAGTGTGACCACCAAGAATTATCTCAGCTGGATCTTCTGGATAACTTGCTACAGCTTCTACGTCAGTACTTGCTGCTTCACTTTACACTTTGGTGTTATGGAGACAACTTCCTTCCTTAAACCTCGTGAACCAAGCTCTGCTAGCTTTAAACTTTTCTTTGGCAGCTTCTTCAACTTTTTCAGCCTTCTCAGAATTGAAGAGAGTTAGAGCCTTGCTCTGGATTAGGCTTTGGCTTTAGGGACTGTTGTGGCTGGTTTGATCTCTCCAGTCAACTAAAACTTTCTCTATATAAGCAATATGGCTGTTTCTTATCTTCCATGTGTTCACTGCAGGAACACTTTTAACTTTCTTCAAGAACTTCTGCCTTACATTCACAACTTGGCTAACTGGTGCAAGAGGCCTAGCTTTCAGCCTATCTCGGATTTCAACATGCTTTCCTCACTAATCTTACTTATCTCTAACTTTTGATTTAAAATGAGATACATGAGACTCTTCCTTTCACTTGAACACTTAGAGATCATTACAGAGTTATTAAATGGCCTAATTTCAATATTGTTGGGCCTCAGGGAATAGGGAGGCCCCAAGGAGAAAAAAAGAAACGGGAACAGCAGTTGGTGGAGCAGTGAGAATACACACATTTATCTATTAAGTTCACTGTCTTTGTGGGCACAGTTCATGGTGTCCCAAAACAATTACAACAGTAAATCACAGATCACCATAACAAATAAAATAATAATGAAAAAATGTGAAATATTTAAAAGAATTACTAAGATGTGACACAGAGACATGAAGTGGGCAAATGCTTCAGGAAAAATGGCACCTATACACTTACTCAATGCAGGGTTGCCACAAACTCTCAATTTGTAAAAAAAATTAATATCTGCAAAGCTCAATAAAATGAACACAATAAAACAAGGCATGGCTGTATTATGAGAATGGATTATAAACTGTTGATTTTACAAAAATAAAACAATACACTGAACACTTTAGAGATCTTTAACACCTAGCAAACACAAAATATGAAGGGTCAAAATCCATCTGGCAAACAACAAATTTTCTAATAGAATTCAGTCTTGTTTACTACAAATATGAAACATTCTGAGCATTATAACATCATATATGGTACCATTAGAGGAAAGCAACATGCAATTTTTAAAAGAGATGGAAAAGCTTAACAATCTCTTTGCAGGTTGCTATTTCAGATTTCTGTTTGCTCAGATTAACATATTAAAAAATAGATAAGTAAACAACATCATCAGTGTTTTTAACAAGTGATAAAATTTAAAGATTTAAAAAATTTTTATTTTCTTTATGTTTAGCCATATTTTCCAAGTCTCCTACCAAAAAAAAAAGGTTTCTTTTATAATCAAAAACCTAATTGCATTTTTTTAACTTAAGAAATAACCTGTAATAACTCATTTAGCAAATAGAAGTTGTTTCCAAGCTTTTTGGTGTCTTCACTTTGTCATTTTTATCCTGAAATCTTCTGTAATCCTCCCTTTCCTTCCATCACTTTTTCAAGTTAAATTTACATTAACTTTGAAAATTTCATAAGACTTCCAATTTGGAATTTTGCAAAATTAGGCATGAGCAGTATTAAAATTCACTTTCATCTCATGGCTAACAGTGTCATAAAACAAATGCAAAGTAAAGCTTTGTCAAATTATGTAGATAATTCATCTTATAAAGGGAGTGACAAAAATACAGTCATCTCAACACTGGACACTGGGTATCCACTTATAAATTTAACCACGGAGTCTGACAGACCTGAGTTGGAATCTTGCCTCTGACATCTGTTACCCGTATGACCTTGGGCAAGTTACTTAATCATACTAACCCTCAGTTTCCTCATCTGTAAAAAGGGAATGGTGCCTACCTAACAGTCTTAGGAGAGTTAAATGAGATGTGTATAAAATGTTTAGTAAAAAAAATGTTTAGCGAAGTACATGCCATCCATCAAGTCCTCAGTAAATGTCAGTTATTTCAATAGAGAACAGTGTTCAAGTCAGTAAATAAATATCATTTGTACCTCACCCTGACTGAGGGGGGTGGGCAGTGCACTAGAAGCACTCAGAAAATATTTCTTTCATGATTCCAGCTTTGCGATTCTGCAATTCCTGAATCACCACTATCATACCATAACTGTATGCAAGTACTAAGTGCCTAAGCTCAAAGAATGGGAATTTAATAAAACATGCCAGTATATATCAATTGATAAATCAATAAACACATGCATTACTAGACTGAGTCATTAAAATTTGAATCCAAAAGGATGTATGGATGTAGATGGAAATTTACACACTAGGACCACCTGTCAAAAGAAAGTAATTCCTAACCTCCTCAGCAGTTTCACTTTAGTATTTTTTCCAAAGGAGTCTCCTGTGGTGATTACCTTTCACTCACGGCACATAATAAAAACTGAGCCATAATGAAAGGAAAACTGTGTAATCAGGATACCTAGGTTCAAATCTTTCTCTTACTAGGGTGTGAAGATTGGACAAACTATTAAAATAACTAAACTAACTTCCACACCTATAAAAGATAATAATACCTACCTACTCCATAGGGATCTTAGATCAAATGTGAAGGCATGTAACTGTGCTTTGTAAACGGTCAAGTATAACGTGCAAATATCATTACAGTTGAGGTTCTTCCTATCGAAGGAAAGACTTCTTTAAAAAAATGATAAATTCATCCCCTCCACGCATCACATATACAGACAACATCAAACTTTTCATCACCCATTACTGCACACCACGACAGTCCCCAACGATCTTCATCTAAAATCATCAAAATCGCAACCCGTAAGGTTGCAAGACGCTTATCATAGCCCCACATAATAAATCCAAAGCATAAATGTATCTTCACCGATAACCGCAACAAAAGGAAAGCGACAAGGAATTTCCTCTATAGACTCACGAAATTATTCGATAAACTCTAAAAGGATAAAACTGCTTAAAAACAACCGAACTACCTTCGCCGGATCAGCAAATGCGTTTCACTAGTCACAGATGTTCAGTCATGTCTTCACTTCTGTATTCAGTTCACAAGAGTCAGCTTGTTCCAGAACAGCCACATCCAAAACACACGCACTCACAAAGCAAAGCACACAAAACTCTGCTTTTTGGTGCCAGAGACTAAACACAAAATAAACTACACGGAAACAAAAGAGCCTTCCTGCTTCGAATAACCTCGGTGGCCCTGCCTCTGCCTCGCTTAGTAAACAGACTACTAGGGGCCACGCATGCAGAGAGCAACGTTTTTAAATATGGGGTCAGTTCACTCCACCAGGCCGTCACCTGGAGGGCTATTTTTCGCGAAGTTTCAGTCAACAAAGAAGTTTTATCGTGAAAGGGTCGAGCCTAGAGAGCGAGGGGCAAAGCGACAAAACGAAAGACAAAACCCAGTGGGTTAAGGACGTGGAAAACGCCCCCAGACTTAGTACAGCGACCACGGCGCCGTACCCCACCACGGGACGGGCGGGACAGAGGGGGCGGGGAGCCACGCCGGCCGCGGCCACCGCAGCCCGACGCCCCCGGCCCGGGCAAAAATCCTGTCCTCCGCGCGCGCGGGCGAGAAACGGCCGGGGGCGCCGAGGGGTCACCTCCTGCTCCCTGCAGCCCCTCGAGCCCGCCGCTCGGCGGGCAAACGGCCCGGACGCCGGCCACGCCGCGATCCCGCCCGCCGGGTCCCGCCGCCGTCCCCGCGCGCCCCCGCCCCGAGCCGAGGCGCGCCCGCCGCTCCGCCCGGGCCTCTCCGCCTGCCTCGAGCGCCCGCGGGCCCGGCCCGAACCCGGGCGCCAGAGCAAGGGCGCGGGCGCCGCCGACTTACCTTCCTCGGCGGTGTCCATCTTGTCTGGGGCGGGGGCGGGGGAGGGGGGCGGGCGGCGGTGACGCAGCCGCCAAGCTCCCGCGGCGGAGACCGGAGCCTTCCGGCCGGGGCGGGGGAAAGGGGGGAGGGAGGAGGGA
>RJWK010062490.1:0-12789 GCA_004363435.1 Platanista minor | reverse complement strand
TGGGAGGTGACCCTAGACCGGCTCTCAGGGCAGGGGTGTCTCTAAAGCACCACCACGCTCAGCACCATCATTCTGACTCAGGATCCTACTGAAGCGCCCCCCGCAAGAATGAGGTTCTCACAGCCTTTCCTGCAGGCTGGGTGGGGGTCTGGGGGCTGTCGTGTGTAGGGGGAGCGATCAGGATGCTGACTCCACTCCTTTGTCCTGCACACATGGATTTTGTTTGTTTTACACCATATTTGGGGAAGAGAACGGATGAATGTTTTTCAAAGACTCTTTCAAAGTTCGTGGACAACCGGTCAACCAAGGGCTGTCCCCTTCCTGTGAGGGTTCTTGGAGTCCTGGGCAGGCAGGCTCTCTGCAAAGAGAGGGCGGGTTCTTGGGTCTGGACCACTGCCTCTCAGAGTGCAGGGGAAAGGGAGCAATGCTCTGTGACACACGGATGTACACGCTGTTCAGGAGCCCCAGGAACCACACAGCCGTCCTCCCCAGGGGCGGAGTGGGGAGGGCCCAGCACCGAGGGCATTTGTCTTTCCATAAGAAAGGACATCTGCCCCTTTGGTTCTTCAAGGGATGCCCCAGTCTCTGAGCCACGAGCTGGGGCTTCCAGGAGATGCACTTCTGAGGTTGGTGAGGAGGTAAGAAAGCATCGGGCTGGCCTCTTAGAGTCTCCCCGGTCCCTCTCCCTCGCCCTCCTGGGGCAGCCAACTCTCGCTCTTGATTTCTGAGTCTCAGGAGTCTGTGCTCTCCCATTTCTTCCCAACTCCCTCCAGCTCCCTGACCGCGCCCCCACCCCCGCCACCCGTCCTAGCCGTGCCCCCTCTCGGATGGATCACAAGATATGCTGTCCCAGGGCTGTTATTCTTAGTGTGGAGGTCAGGTCACAGGGAAAGGGACCTCTTGGTTCCCAGGCTTTTCTGCCAAAAAAAAAAAAGCAGAAACGCCACCGTGGAGACTCGGGACAGCCCGGCGGGGAGCAGAGGTCAGCCAGGGAGTGGGTGAGGTGAGGGTCACTTGAAACCCTTGCTGGCTTCCCAGAGTATTTTTCTGAATATCCTGGAGCCTTTGGGGGCACCGAGAGGCTTCTCTCTCTCATTCGAGTCACGTGCTGTGAGCGGGAAAGAACCGACCCCCTCCAGGGTCCTCCCATGGCATCACAGGGCGCGTGGAGAGCGCTGGTTTTGGGGGCAAAGAGTGAGGACCCCGAGCAAACGACAAATACGCATGTGCCTTAACATCAGGTTTCAGAAAACGCCGGGGGACTATCTCTAGAGAGGAAAACCATCTTTGTGGGTAGAGCTGTTCCGGGAGGGAAGGGGGTGTCCAGGAAGAGAAGGAGGGAAGCAGGAACCAGAGGAGAGTCCAGGACGCCCAGCATCCAGCCTAGAAAACGCAGTGGCAAATCGTTATTCGGGTCTGGGGGTGAGAGGAGATAGGTCGGTGGGCGTCTCAGCACTCAGGGAGGGGGGAGGGGCTGCAGTCCGTTCGTTCACCAGAGGGACCTGGAACGGATGGGTGAGCTGGCCTCGGTCCGCAGCGTGGATGAGGGGAGGGACAGAAAGGGAGAAGGCAGGCAGAGGCGAGGCAGACGAGAGGTTAACAGCTGGCGCGCTCCGGGAGGAGCCTGGCGCCCAGGGACCCCGCAACCCTCACCCACCCCGTGCACCGCCTGGCATCCCCACCCTTGCTCTCCTCTGTGTTCGTGCACAGGACGGGCAGGCCCGCCCCAGCGCTCTGCGGCCGGCGGCTTCCGCTGGGTTGCCTGGCCTCACCCGCCCCCTTGTCCTCCACAGGCTGTGCTGCTGGCGCGTTTGGTTGGCCCCTCTGTCCTGTGGGCCCGGGGCCAAGGCCTCCACTGGCCACAGAGCCCCACCAATTCCCACCCGGAGGAGGTTTACACACGGCCCACGGTGAGGGTGACAGGGTCCCTTTAAGAGGCAGCTTCGCCCTGCCCTGTCCACCCCCTTCCTGCCCCGTCAACCCTCCAAGCTGGACCATGAACACAGTTTCAGATCCAGCTGTCAGCGCCTCCGCCCAGCCGTCCACACCCATCCCAGAAACACGCTGACACCCTCCAGGGGGCTCGACAGGTTGCCAAAGGACACACCTGGCCAATTCTCCAAGTGGGCAGGACCCGGGAGGAAGGTTGCCCCCTGTGCTCAGTGAAGAGCTGTGTCCCCTCTCTCCATCACACACGCGCGCGCACACACACACACACACACACACACACACACACACACACCTGTTGTCACCCATCTCCCCGACTGCTGGAAACCATGGGTGACATGGGTCTGGGGAGTATGATGGAGGAAATAGAATGGGGAAAAAAATCATAAACTTGTTTTCTCGACATCAGGCTGACCTCCAGGTCATACCTGCCACTCGTTCTTTCTCTGGTAGAAGTCAGGGTTAGCGAAAGGGGCTCTGGGCTCTCCCTGGAGTGGTGAACCAAGCCTCTCAATGTCCAGATCCTCAGAGCCAGGCAGGGCTGCCCACGCAGGGGCGGACGGCGTTCTGGGGGAAGACTTTCTCTCGCCATCTCTAGCCCTGCAGGGTGAGTGGGTCCCCAGCCTCAGGAGGTCTCGTGCGTGTCCCCCTGGGCTGAAAGGCAAGCGCCCCACTGGGAATAATCCCTTCTCCGGAGGGCACCGACCCTCCGCTCACTGGCTGCCAAGGCAGGAGAGAAGTGGACCAAATCGATCCTAGGTTCAGCGCAACGTGATTAGGAAAGGGCACTGCCGCCCCAGCATCCACGATGCATTTCACCTGCATGAGAATTTTGGCTTTTCGTCTCTTGGATTATCTGTGCCCTGATTCACTCCACCCCTGGAGCTGTTCCGAGTTGGAAGAGGCGGTGTAGTGGTTAAGGGTGTGACCCGCAGAGGCAGGGTGTCTGGGTTCGAGTCCTCCCTCTGGCACTTACTGGCTGGGTGACTTTGAGCAGATAACCGCACCTCTCTGTGCCTCAGTTTCCCCCTATGACACGGCGACCTGTGGGTTATGGTAGGAATGACACAAGTGAAGTGCCTGCTCCTGTAGGAAGCCCAGTGAGTTCCAGCAACTGCCACGGTTGCTGGAGCTGGTCCATCCCCTTCTAGGGAGGCCAGATGCACAGGGTCAGCTTTGGGGGTGGGACTGAGCAAGGCTCAGGAATGTGGAAGAAGGAGGGGAAAAGTGAAGCTTCCAGAACCCCAAGCTCCCTTCAGTGGGTCTCATCTTGAATCCTAGCGAGGACTGCCTGTCCTGAGATTCTCGGATGAAATCCAGCATCACTTTGAGATTGGTGACCGTAAGCAAGCTGTCCTGGCTAGATTCTGTCAAACTCAGGTTCACATAGATAGTTAACTGCCAGGTTCCTAGAAACCACTATTCCTCCCAGGGAGACCCAGGCCCCTTTTGCTCTGGCTGGAGGGCTGGGAGGAGAGGAGTGGGCTGCCAGGTGGGCCCACTTCCTGTCTCCGGTCCCGAGAGCAGGGCTGCTGCTGGGTGGTCCAGGCACACGCCCTGGCCCCTGAATTCTGGACTCTCAGCCCCTTCCGCGCCCAGAGCAGAGTCAACACAAGCTTCAAAACAGGATGGTGGTGAGAGGGGTCCACAGGAATCTACACACCTGGGACTGTGCTGCCATTGCTGGCTTTCTTCTCTTCTCCATACCCTCCTGTGCGGCTCCCTTATCTACCCGTGACGGGTCCAGCAGAGAGAAGGCAAGGAACACAGAGGAGGTGACCGGACGCTCTTCCTGGTGGGGAAGCTGGCTGGACTTTGTCCGGGTCTCTGCCCCAAGACTGTTCCCTTCCAGGGACACATGGGGCCCCAGAGATCGACGTGGCGGGGGTGGGGGGGCCCTGGGTGGAGGCTGGACGTGGAGATGCTGGAAGCAGAAAGGGCCACCTGGGGGAGGCGGTGCCTAAAATGGAGTGGGCAGACGGTGTGTGCTTGGCCAGGGAAGGGGGCCCAGCCGAGTAAGGGCCCTGCTGGCGTGAGCTGGGAGGCTGTGCCTGGTTCCGGGTCATGGGACGGGGAGATGGGAGGTGGTGGGTGCAGCCGGCAGCTGAGTGTCACACTGGTAACTGCCGCCACACAGAGATAATATAAACTGTATGACGTTAGGATGTCATTCAGACGTAACAGTAATCAAGGAAATTACTAGCGTCTAGTGGGGAGGCATGGTTGGTGCGCAGCTGCTCCCGGCCCCTGGCAGCTCCCGCCCTGTGACGCGCCCCTTCAGAAGCCCCGGAGCCCCCGAGCATAGACAGCCTGGGACGGGGGCGGGCGGGGCAAAGGGCAGCAGCAGACAGGGGCCAGGGTCTAGGAGACCCCGGGAGGGTGGTGGTGATGGGGGCCTCACTCCAGTAGTTAGAGGAGTGCACACTTCGAAGTGGACATCTGCTCTGGTTTCTTCTTTGGAATTAAGCTTTTTTCTCCCCAGGAAGGTTTCAAAGGCCCTCATTCATTTATTTCACCAAGATGTAACGGGTGCTTCTGGGTGTCTGGAAGTGCACAGGTGTGGGCAGAGCATGAGTCCGACCTGACCTGCCGCCTCCCACGGGGGTGAGGGGACAGGGGGTCAGCTGGGCTCCTCTGGGGCCCGGGGAGGGTTTCCTCCACCCCAGTTGGCACCTGGGTCCATGGCAGGACCCCGCTGCAGGATCGTCCAGGACGAGGGTTCAAGGGGATATGCCTCGAGCGCGGGCACAGCCGTCTGACACATGGCAACGTCCGCAGGCACCCCGCTTCAAAGGGACATCGGGGGCCCCCTGGAGGGGGGAAGGGCATGCAGAGGACGGCAGCCTTGGTGGGAGCGAGGCGCCATCTGCCCACCTGGAATCTTCTCCCGGCCCATCCCGCAGACTACGCCCCGGGGGGGAGCCCCCCAAACCCGACCTGACGGTCCCATCCTTGCCCCCCGTCCTTCCCGACGCAAGTCATCTAACGGGCTGGCCCCTCCTTAGCCCCAGGAGGCGTGGCCCACCGCACCCCTGCAGCCTCCACCTGCGCCCACTTTAGAGAACCCTGAGTGAAACAAGAGCGCCCGCCCTCAGCTCCAGAGATGCATCACCAGGCCTGGCCCCTCCTGTGTCAAACAGAGTGACTGCCAGCCCCCAGGGGAGGGGAGGCGGGCCCAGTTCACGCAGCCTTGCCGGGACTGCTCCTGCCACCGCAGTCTGGGTCTCGGCCCTGTCGGCAGCCCTCTCCCTCCTCTCCCACAGGTCCAGGCTGGCGGGTCTGGACACCACTGCTCACAGGCGCAGGGGCCTCGTCCCCTCCCAGTGACTCTCACGTGGCCGTGTCACCCAGCGTGAATCATCTCCACATTAAATAATGAAACGCAACAGCTGCCCTGCCCTCCCCACACGGGGCCTTTCCACGAGTGCTGGGATTATTTTTGATCATACTGACTTCAACGCCCCCTGCCCATCTGGCATCGAGTACCTGCAGAACGCCAGTAAAGTGGGTGCGGGGAACTAAACAGAGACTTTCCCGTTATAACTTAGGAATTATAGACACACATATATATTTACATTACGTGTATAGGTGTGAGTTTCCTATACATAAAGATTTAGATTTTCTCTGAATTTTATTTAAGGAGAATTAAGGAGGTAGTACTAAGTATTTATTGCCAAAAGGGAGCTTTGGTTCTAAAGGGATTGAAGCCCACCAGCCTGAAAGAATGTCTAAGTTTCCGTGCAATTTCCGAAAAGGAAATATTCTTGCTGGCTCTTGGTGTTTTTAGAGTTGAACTTCCATGTCGGAAGGAAATAGAAGGAGACGTTCATACTTCTAGTGGTAGTTTGAGCTGCACTGAACCTTGGCCGCTAACCGGCCACCGAGTCCCAGTTTCTGCTAAACGTTACCTACTTGCTCCTCAAGTAAAGGATCCATAAATGCTCTTTCAGGACAAGCAGGGCCACTCTCCCCGGGGCACGCCCGGCCCGCACACCGTGGGGTTTGCTCCCTGCAGATTTCCCAAATGCCCAGTGGAATGGTACTCTGGGAGGTGATTAGGCCATGAGGGTGGAGCCCTCAGGAACGGGACTGGGGTCCTTGAACAGGGGACCCCACAGAGCTCCCTCGCCCCTTCCACCTGCGAGGACACAGCTGTGAGCCAGACGGGGCCCCCTTCATTGAACATGGCCCCGCAGGTGCTCCTATCTGGGACCCCCAGCCTCCCCACATTACCGAGGAATGGATGCGGAAAGAACAGGGTGTGTCTGGACCACAGCCCTACCTGCCCTCCCGGCTCGTTCGAGGTGATGCTGAGGGGGGAGGTGGGCTTCCTGCTCTGTCTCCAGAATTTCCTCTGTCGGTGGGATCTGGGGGCAGGGGATGATCAAGCAAGAAATGAAGTAAACTTTGTTTTGTAAGAAATACAGCCTCACAAAAATCTTTGCCCCTTGCAGAAACGTCCACCTGACTTAAAACTGTTAGGAGGGGAATTAGGGCGAGTGGTACGGCTGGATCCAGAGGTAAAGCTGGAGAGAAAGCAGATTTTAGCTGCAATGTAGTATCTGGTGAAGACAGAGCCAGTTTCTAGTAGTTTCAGCTTTCCAGACAGGAGGCGGAATGGCCCTGGCTGGCATCCTTTCCTGCCGGTCACCCCACTTTCTCCTCCATCTCCTGGTCCTTTACTGGCTCTGAGGAAAGGGTCCCGACGTTCTCTCAGTAGCTCAGGGAGGACTCCCTCCCAGGACCCCAGCCCTTCTCCTGCCTATGGGGTCTTCCAGGCACTTGGAAGAGCCCAGCCCTGGTTCCTCTCGCCCCATCTGCCCGGGCTGCCCCGATGGAGCCTACCCTCTGGTGTGGCCCCCGCTGGCCTTCTTTAGGGGGACAGAGGGCAGAGCTGATTTTGGACGTTAAGGAAAATCATAGCCTAAACTTGAGCCCCGCTTGAGCGGGAAGGCAGGCAGGGCTCAGCTGTGCAGACGGGTCCCTTCCCTTTTCAGACGGTCACCTGCTGGGGGGCTTGCCCTACTTCTCCACCCGCCTGGCCCCTCTCCCGGAGCAGGAGCGGCTCGCTCACTGGGGACTAGGAAACACCAGAGACGGCGGGTCCAGCCTTGGAAGCCCCCTCCCCATCTGCTGGGGCAGGGGTGCCCCTGGGGAGCCCCAAGCTGGCTGGAGGTTGTGCTCATGTGAGAAAGGCTGTTACTAAAGTGGAAGCAGATGCTGGGTCTTCAAGGAAAGAATGTTCTGGACATGGACAAAGCTGAGGACAGACGGAAGAATTGGCTGCAGTTTCCTGGCTGGAGACAGCTTCGCTGAAGGCTCCCTGACCACCGCCCCCCCACCATCCTGGCCCCCTCTGCCAGTCCAGCCCTCATCTGTCCCTCTGCCACAGCCCAGGGAAGGAGTCAGCTGGTGATGACTCTTCCTACCTTGACCGTTCACCCTGGAAATCTGTACTGTGTCTCGGGCAACAGCCCCTTCCCAAGACAGAAAACCATCCTAAGGGTGGCACAGGAGACTTTATTTTGGGGGCACCAGGGGCCGGGACCCTCATGCATAAGCATAGTCAGAAATGAGGGGAAGGCTGCCTTTGTGCTCGGCAAGGCCAAGGCCACCCATACTCTCAGCTCAGACTTTCTGGCAGAGCACATCAGCCTGGCCCGGCCCCACAGCTTGGCGCTGACCACTGAACCGCCTGCCTCGGCACCTGCAGCTACTGGACCCGGGAGGTCCGGGGACGACTGGGGGGCCAGGAGGGGACCCACACGGGGCTCCCACACCTGAGATCACCCACCTGGGTCCATGAAGCCAGAGCAGTTGGCGTGAGGTGGACGGATGGAGGGAGGCAGACCCCGCGAACGGCCTGTGGAGAAGCGGTGTCTAGAGCCCCGTGGCCCAATATGGCAGCCACCGGCCACGTGGCCACACAGATTTGAATTAATTTAAATAAAATTAAGAATCCATGCCTCGGCTGCATAAGCCAAGGTGCCCAGGAGGCGGGTGGCTGTTTACAGACAGATGGTGGGCACGGAGCGTCTTTATTCCCGCAGACGGTCCTGGCACTGGTCTGGAGACCTCATGCATCCCTTGGGTTGAAACGCCTTTGGGCTCCAGTTTCTCCTGCATCAGGAGCGTCCCTGAGGCTTCAGTTGCTCTTATGCCCAAGAGCCGGGGGTCAGGGGGTCGATGAGTGTTTCCACTTTGGTTCCACTTGCTTTCTGGACCGTTCTCGGCGGGGAGGGAGTGGAAAAGCGTTTTGATCACAGAGAGCTGTGGGGTCAGGCCCTCTGGGGGCAGAGACGTGGCCGCTCCCCGAGCGGGCAGCACCAAGGGGATGGGAAAGTCTCAGAAACAGCTGTCCCTGCTTCCTCACCTGCCAAGGCCCAGGTGAGTCCCCGGGTGGAGGACGGGTAGGCGGGAATCTTCCCACCTCCCTGGGCCGATCTGCTTCTCTGAGCAGGAGCCTGGGGCCCCTTCTCCCTTCATCACCTGCTGGGTCACAGTCAACAGCAAGTTCCAGGCACATGATCACCCCACCCCCCCAGGGCTGACCGTGCAGCATCTGGGGCTGGCCCTGCCCTGGAACCTCCACAGTCATGGCACAGCTGCCCAAAGGGACTGAAGCCTTGGAACCCCCAGGGTCGTCCTATTGACCCCGAAGGACTTGGGTTAAAGTTCCACCTGGAGTTTTAACTGGGATTGTACTGAAGAGAAATGACATCTTTGTAACATTGACTTTCCCAATTCGTGAACATGACATATTTCTCTGTTTACTGAGTTTTCTTTAACTCCTCTGTGTGAAATTTCACAGATCTTCTGTAAAGATCTTAGAGGTTTTTGGTTAGATTTATTCTTAGGCATTGGATATTTTTCAGTGTTTATCATAAAGTGTATCTTAAAAGCTTTTTCCTATCTTTGCTGATAAATTTCTGTTCATGATAGGAGGACAGTCCAGCTATTTAGTTGACTTCAGACGATTCTATCTGAAACCTTTTCATGCTGACCAGCTTGGTCCTGCACGGTCTCATAGGGCCCAGGGACCATCGGGAATGTCCAGGGCAGTCCTCCCGCTCGGGGAGAAATTCCCTCTGGCCATTAGGTGTTCAAGACACTCCTGTCACCTGCCCCATTCTTCAGACAGAATGTGAATTTTAGGAGCAGAGCAGGGTTTGGACTTGAGTCAGTTTATTTTCCGTAAGGTAGCGGGCAGAACAGATGGAAATGAAGACCAAGAACATCAGTTACCATGAGGACAACGAAGGAACGAGGCCAAACTACAAACCGACCGACCGACCAGCCAACCAACCGCAGAGACCAAGGGACAGAGTAGAAAGCCCAGCAGGCCAACCTCAGACACCTGATGTCAGGACTGATGTCACTTCCTGCGTCCTCGCTGCCTAACTGTCCTTCCTCAGCTGACGCTCACAGGTGCAAACTCACTTGCGGCACAAACACACAATCACATTAGGAGCCCTGGTGCTAGGGCCAGATCCAGCTAGATATTTCCACCAGAGCTTCAGGTACTTTCTTTTTTAAAAAATTTATTTATTTATCTATTTTTGGCTGTGTTGGGTCTTCGTTGCTGTGCATGGGCTTTCTCTAGTTTCATCAAGCGGGGGCTACTCTTTGCTGTGGTGCACGGGCTTCTCATTGTGGTGGCTTCTCTTGTTGCGGAGCACGGGCTCTAGGCTCATGGGCTTCAGTAGTTGTGGATCGTGGGCTCTAGAGCACAGGCTCAGTAGCTGTGGTGCACGGGCTTAGGTGCTCCGCGGCATGTGGGATCTTCCCGGACCGGGGCTTGAACCCGTGTCCCCTGCGTTGGCAGGCGGATTCTTAACCACTGCGCCACCAGGCAAGTCCCCTCAAGTACTTTCTGGTTTGGTTTTCTTCCTGGAAATTTTGGGGATGCTTTTCTTGGAGAGTACTCCTTAACGAGAATCCAGGAACCCCACTCTCCTCCCAACTGGACAGGCTTGTTTGGGTGGCCAGGCCAGGGACCCTTCCCCCTCTGCTGCCAGAAGCCCCTGCAGGGTATTCCCAGAAGAGGTCCATTTCCCTTTTTCTTTATACCACAGACAGACCCTGGCATGTGTGAAATGCAGATGGCCCCAGGATGGCTCTCTTACTTCTTTGGAAAAGTTTCTCTTATTTCACCCCACCTTCTCACAACAGAAAACTAGAGATGGAGGAAGTTGGGTGCTTTATGGTTTAGAGCATCCTACCTGGCTGCTTCCCGGGAAACGGGCTTGCTCCTGGGTGTGCAGGATTCAGGGAGAGTGTTTTCCAGGCAGAGGCCCCTGCAGGTCTCACTGCCACGTGTTCCTTAGGGCAGGTTTGCCCAGTGCCTCTCCTGAGCTCAGGAGCCTGACCCAGGAAGTCCCCTGCAGGGCCCTGCAGCCGGCATCAGGCATCATCTGAAACACGTCTGAGTCAACGTGGAATGACTCAAGGCTTTGAAATATTTAAACTGTATGTCTCACAAAACTGGGTAAAAATGATGCCAGCTTCCCTCCTGGAGGCTGTCGTCTGGGTCAGAAGCTCAGCCCCAGCGCGGCCCGGCCTCCCAGCCTCCCCAGGGCACGCTGCTGCGGGCTGTGAGCCCGCCGGCTCCCGTGCCGCATGGCTGGGAATAGGACCGCAGGGGACCCCACAGAAGGTGGTCGGGGACATTCCACGGTCTTCTCTGCCCCTAAATGGGACAGGGCTTGGAATGGAAAGTGAGACCGAGTTTATTTGCTGCTCTGGAGGAGATAGGAAAACACCATTATTATCACCAAATGTCATTCATTAGGAGTCTTATTCTCTGAAAATCAGCCAGGATCCCAGGCATTCTCAATGAGAGAGGAAGACTCAGCATGGTAAGAATACGGGCTGTCTTGTCTTTGAAGCCTCTCAAAGGTGGTTTCCCTCTTTCTGGAAAGTTCCCAGAAGAACACCTGGTGTGGGAAGATGCTTGCTAACATCTCTGTGTGGCGGAAATTACATCGACTACAAAGTCAGACACACTAGCTTCCATTCCCAGTTCTGCTGCTTAATAATGGTGTAATTAATACGATACTTAATTGCTCTGAGCTTCACTCCTTTCTTCCCTAAGACGAGGAGCTAATACCTATCTTGGAGAGGCGTCTTGAGGATTCCACACGACGAGGTGTGTGTAGCACTGCAGGTTACTGAGAATTGTTGGTGGAATGTTAATTCAGAGAAGACGACGCAGATCCTGGTGCTGAATAGGGATCCGACAGCCAAGGGGCACCCCTCCTGGCCCGGCTAGTCCTGGGGCAGGTGAACATCTGAATGGAAATGGAATATAGGTCCAGGGACTCCTGCTTTTCACCCTCCATTGACCCGTGTTGCATCTGGAAAAACTAGTAACAGTGGGGGAGAGAAGGTATGGAAAGCTGCCCTGCACGATCCTCTTAGAAACAATGCGTTCCTTCTCATCGCCCCCCCCAAAGCTGTGCAGCAGCCGGGAGCCTCCGAGCCACTGGGATACCCCAAGCCACTGGGATACCCCCTCCGGGGCAGCCGCTCCCTGTGAAGCCCAGGTCAGTGGACGCCGGCGATGCTGACCTGTCTATAGGGCCGGAGATGGAAGGCCTGCTTGAACCGGGTCACCTTCCGTCCTTGAGGCCCAGGGGCAGGTCGGTTGGGGAGGGCACAGATAATCCAAGTGACAGAGAGCCAACCTACCCTGCCCTGCCTCACTCAGCCAATGGCTCTAATCTTCTCTCCCAGCCTTTTTTCTAGAAGCTGCTTACAAGTAGCAAAGCAGAGACGTTTGCAGGTCCGTCCCGTACTGGAAGGTACAGGGGGCAGTGATGCAGCCCTGAGGTGGGGAAACAGACACCCAGACCTGAGCAAACGCAGCCCCGGCTCAGCTCTTACAGCCAGGCTCTTAGTCTGCGCGGCGCAGCAAAACGGGGAGAGAACAGAGCCCGGGTGGGTCTGGGGGACTGGGCCTCGAGAGGTTTGGTTTCCAGTCTCTTCGAGATGACATGCCAGGGGCCGGGGCCACGGTGGGGGAACGAGAACCGTTCTGCCTACCCTGCAAGGAGGTTTGCTCAGGCATGTCCCTGTTTCCTGTGTCCAGACCACAGCCCGGCCCGCGGGCTGAGATTCTGCTTCGAGGAGCTGGCCTGGCTCAAGGCCTGCAGGCTCCGGAGCTGGAGCGTTTATCGTCAGGAGGATACGGTCCTTCGCTGAGACTCTGCACCTTCTGTCCCCCACCCTGTCCCCCTGGCACCGTGGACCAGAGGCCCGTCTCAGAGGCCTACCTTGGGCTTGAAGGCGATGAGTTTCAGAATCATCTCCACCGTGAAGAGGCCGGTGAAGAGCATGTTGAGGATGTTCATGGCGATTTTGAACAGGCAGCTCTGACCATAGTGCTGGAGGGGCGGGGGGGACCATGACATGAGCCCGGGGCTCCCTGCTCCCAGCCACCCCTCAACAGAGACCTTCCTGCACCCAGCCCGGGGGGGCCGACTGCCCCCGCGGGGGCCACGTGGACTCAGGAAGCCCTGCAGGTCCCTCCCCTCTCTGCCGTCACTGCCGGCGCAGCTGCGCAGAGGTTTGCGCTCCTGCCCTGATCGGGGGACAGCTCTGCCGGCCTCCTGGTCCTCAGGGGGCTCCACCCAGCCCAGCCCACTGACGGTCACGGCACTTCCCTCCCTCCATCTCATCAGCCCAGGATCCTGGGGTCTTCCACCCTCAAGAAGGGACCCTTGTGTTTCTCCAGCTGCCCCCCCGCCCCGCCCCCTTGGAAAGCGTGACGGTGACACATCTCCCACGCGCCCACCGGTAGACGCCGCGGCGGGCTCGCTGGACCCACCTGCATGGCCAGGC
>RJWK010062489.1:0-12793 GCA_004363435.1 Platanista minor | reverse complement strand
TTTTTTTTTTTTTTTTGCGGTACACAGGCCTCTTGCTGTTGTGGCATCTCCCGTTGCGGGGCACAGGCTCCGGACGTGCAGGCTCAGCGGCCATGGCTCATGGGCCCAGCTGCTCTGCGGCATGTGGGATCTTCCCGGACCGGGGCACGACTCCATGTCCCCTGCATCGGCATCGGCAGGCAGACTCTCAACCAGTGCGCCACCAGGGAAGCCCTAACTTCATTCTTTTACACGTAGCTGTCCAGTTTTCCCAGCACCACTTATTGAAGAGGCTGTCTTTTCTCCATTGTATATTCTTGCCTCCTTTATCAAAAATAAGGTGACCATATGCATGGGTTCATCTCTGGGCTTTCTATCCTGTTCCATAGATCTGTATTTCTGTTTCTGTGCTAGTACTGTACTGCCTTGATTACCAAAGCTTTGTAATATACTCTGAAGTCTGGGAGCCTGATTCCTCCAGCTCCATTTTTCTTTCTCAAGATTGCTTTGGCTATTTGGGGTCTTTTGTGTTTCCATACAGATTGTGAAATTTTTTGTTCTAGTTCTGTGAAAAATGCCATTGGTAGTTTAATAGGGATTGCATTGAATCTGTAGATTGCTTTGGGTAGTAGAGTCATTTTCACAATGTTGATTCTTCCAATCCAAGAACATGGTATATCTCTCCACCTGTTTGTATCATCTTTAATTTCTTTCATCAGTGTCTTATAATTCTCTGCATACAGGTCTTTTGTCTCCTTAGGTAGGTTTATTCCTAGGTATTTTATTCTTTTTGTTGCAGTAGTAAATGGGAGTGTTTCCTAATTTCTCTTTCAGATTTTTCATCATTGGATTATAGGAATGCAAGAGATTTCTCTGCATTAATTTTGTATCCTGCTACTTTACCAAATTCACTGATTAGCTCTAGTAGTTTTCTGGTAATGTCTTTAGGATTCTCTATGTGTAGAATCATGTCACCTGCAAACAGTGACAGCTTTACTTCTTCTTTTCCAATCTGGATTCATTTCTTTTCTGTCTCTGATTGCTGTGGCTAAAACTTCCAAAACTATGTTGAATAATGATGCTGAGAGTGGGCAACCTTGCCTTGTTCCTGATCTTAGAGGAGATGGTTTCAGTTTTTCACCATTGAGAACAATGTTGGCTGTGGGTTTGTCATAAATGGCCTTTATTATGTTGATCCTACTGTGTCTTGACTTGGCCTCTTTGTAGGCACAAAGTTTTGCTGGCACCCGTTTTTGCTACATTGGCTGAACACGTGAGATGAGCTAGGTCTGTCAGGAATCCTGATTACATCTGTCCATTTGCTGCAAATGGGCCAGTTAAGGGCAGAACCTGGATTGGAGCAAAACATCTGACTTTCACCAAAACTTTTTAGTTTGATTTTGGGGAGCCTACATTTATTGCCTTATGTTTTAGATTTTCCACTCCAATATTAATACTTTTACTTATTACTCTGTTCTTCTAAGGATAAAGTGTATAAGAAAAAAACCCCTTTTAGTTCTTTGTCATAAGGATAACACTGAATTATTTGCTATATATTATTATCTCCACATTATCTTCTTGGTCACAACTTCCTCTCAAGAAAGTTTCCTTGGATGAATAAAAGAATTTTTTTTTAAATGTTGGAAGTGAAAATGCAAGAGAAAGAGAAATTGAAGAAAATAAGTTCATTCTGCAGGATGGATGGCATAAACCAACTCCACCAGCAGTAAAACATTTCACAGTGTTTTGCTAATATGAGAATCTTGAAGTATGGTGTTGACAGGTAAGGACATTAGAAAAATAATAATTTTAAATTAAAAATATGATGTAATTTTTAAATCATTGTAATTTAGTACCTAGACTATTTTCATTTAATGAACATGCAGTGAGATGTGAAAAAATCTAATTCTATTCTAATTTTTAAAGCAAATGTGCATACAGCCTAGGCACAGTATCTGAGATACAATCGTTCATGCTCTGTAGAGTTTTGTCCTTTTCTTAAATGATTTTAAAGACAAAAGATCAAATACAGTTGAGTTCTAAAGTAAAGAAAACCATTTTCCTGAAATGCTCAAAGAAGCAGTGAGCAAGAATGAATTAATGAAGTAGAAAGACCAAGCTAAGAAGATGGCAGCAGACGTGGATGCTGCCGTGAAGCTGGGTCAGTCACTTCAGGAGGAGTAGACAGAAGTAGTGTGATGCCAAAACTCGGATGCTGGTACAGTCACATTAGAAACAGATGGGAATTATGTTGTACCCTAAAGAAGACTTTCTACTTTATCATGTTAATGTAAATAATCAAAATTGCATTAGTACATAAAAGTCTATTCCTTTACAATGTCAAGAATCAAGGAAAGGAGATTGTATTATGAACAGAAGCAATCCATTTGACCAACCACAGGAGAAATAGTAAAAGGGTGTTTTCACCCCGTTAACCCAGGAGTAGAGGGTGGTGACCCCACAGAGCCCTGAGGGCTCTAAAGAGACTCTAGTTCTTCCGGGCAGACAGGGGCAAATTTTGCTTAAAAAAATTGAAAGCTTCCGTTACCATGATCTCCTGTTCAATGACTTTTATTTCCCCCCATCCTTGCATTCCAGGGACCACTGGACTGAGTGGTTTCTGTTGTGCCAGTAAGGAGGAAAATAGAAGCTTCTTCACCTTTGAGTGCAGTCGGTCTTCATTCAATGGCAGGTAACTTGTTTCCCAAGGATGGTGGCCTCACTAGTGACGCTGACCTGCCATATGTCATTGGAGAATATAGGAGTGAGGGCTAGTGGGTGTCTGGGAGTTGGAAATCCCCCCATGGAAGCAGTGAGCTCTCAACTCTGGCACAGCAGTTGCAGACAGACCATTGCAGTCCTAAGTAGTTCATCTGGTTTTGGGAGTATCACAGGCTAAGCCAGTCCCAAGGACCCCTCTTACACTTCTGCGTTGAATAGGAGTAGCAGAGGGAGAATTTCCCGTCTGTATATTCGGCTGGATGGATTCAATCCAAAGGGCAAAGGCAGTCTAGCTTGGGCATGTACTGGGTGTTTTCCTTTCTTTTTTCTTTGGGATTCCACTTCCAGAGTTGGTTGGAAATAGGGATCCTCCTAAGGACCATTTATCCAAGCTGCCTAACAAGCTGCCCGGCCTCTTAACGGGAAGGATCTGCATTAGCTCTCTGACACTGGTTTCTGGTGATCACAGAGCAGCCTCTTTTACAGAAGTACCACACTCTATATTGTTACCTACCAAATTTTGCCAGTGATTAACAAGGCTGTAGCTTCTCCAGGCTAAACACCTTTTCTTTAACTAAACCATCTCCACCCTTAGGTGCCATGACATGACTTGAGATTTTGAAGGGAATGATCGCCAATGTTCCCGCTAGCTCTCAAATTCTGTGTTTAAGCTTGTGACTGAAATGAAGATGAACTTCACAGTTGTTTGGAGGTCATAATTATGAATTGAAGACTGAATGTCAAGTGAAGCCTCAGTCTTCAACTACGACACCAAACTCCTCACATTAAGTTGTCCTCTATCCCTGACAATTTTCCTTTTAATTAAAATGCAGCCTGATAGGCAGAATCATGGGGTCCATAAAGCAGTTATGTGATTCACTCAACCATTTATGCATGAGTGACCTATTTAGCTTTTAAAATCCTATTTAATGCCCAAAACTGTATGAGAGAATTCAAACAAAAGCTCACAGGGAGTCCCATAATGAGACTGTTGTTTTTTTTTTAACATCTTTATTGGAGTATAATTGCTTTACAATGGTGTGTTAGTTTCTGCTTTATAACAAAGTGAATCAGCTATATGTATTCATATATCCCCGTATCTCCTCCCTCTTGTGTCTCCCTCCCTCCCACCCTCCCTATCCCACCCCTCTAGGTGGACACAAAGCACCGAGCTGATCTCCCTGTGCTATGCGGCTGCTTCCCACTAGCTATCTGTTTTACATTTGGTAGTGTATATACGTCCATGCCACTCTCTCACTTTGTCTCAGCTTACCCTTCCCCCTCCCCATATCCTCAAGTCCATTCAATGAGACTGTTTTGATTATTCCAGTGATTAGCCCATTTCCTCCCTCTTTAATAATTTCATTTAGAAAAGTAGTCATTTTAAGAGCAAGCAGATATTCTTAACTGCTTTCCTAGTTTCCTGTGAAATTGGCAAGTGGCCAACCATCTGTGAAACTGCAATGATTACTACTACTTAAAATTTATCAAACCTCTTCAGGTACTATGGAAGTAATTCTCACCTACAAAGACAAGGGCAAGAAAGGCAGGAATAAGACCCAACATTGCACAAAAGTAAGTATCAAACCATGTTTCAACCTTTTAGCTCCAAATCCCAGAAATGGCATTTGTGGACACTGTTGGGGGAAATGTCAGGTGCAGAAGGCTTTTTGACCCACCGCCATGAGGCACGTGCTCTTCAGCACCTGGGGATCTACTTCTTCCTCCCGTGAGGAATGCATGCACGCACACATTTATCTGTCACTCAGCATTTCTTGAAATGGATGGGTGTGTTGCCCTCGAGTGTAATTTACTTCTGAATAATTCCAGCAATACTTCTTCCTTTAGCCTCACGTTTCTCTCTTGCTCTTTTACTTTTACACATTTAGCAATGACACAGTGGTGAAGATGTTCGAGATGTTACCACTGGAACTTCTCTCACTTCACCACCCCTGACCACAGACGTTTGGGAGGAGGAAGCCTGAACAGTAAGATGAGAACCTAGACTGGGGCTGCCCCCCAGGAGTGGGGAATCCAATAACAGCCTCACCACTGCGGGCACGTGGTCATCCTGATGTTTTAACCTCAGACAGCGACATCTAGCGGCCCAAAGACATAGCTATCCACAGTGCTGCCAAGTTCCCAGGGTCGGGGATGTACTGGTGTTATGCCTCTTAAAGCCAGTGTGACCACACAGCCAGGTTCGCCTGCAAACAGCCTGGGTCTATGGACCTGTTGTCCAGGCATAATTACTGAGTGCCTGCTTGACAGATTGGATAATGAATTACACAGCCTATTTACTGCCTGATTGTAGCATTCTCATCTATTTGGTGACATAACACATTCTCAGCCAGTGCGATCACTGTGGGGTAATGAGTTCAGGAAGATTACTCCCCGTTGTGTAAAAAGTAATATTTATCTTTATCCATCCTGAAATTATCCTTCAAGCATTATGGGATGGTTCCCAGCTCTAACGCTGAGGCCTGGTGAACAAGCTCATTTTCATGCTTTTATAGATTTAGTCATATTACACCAGGCCTTTGTCTATTCAGATGGAAGTCCCTAATTTTAGTGTATTCCCAGGGACCTCCTCCCTCTGATCATTAGTTTTCCCTGTTAATCAGGTTGCAGTGTCGTTTGGAGGCGACTTGCCTGTCTAAAAAGTGACACATAATGCCTTGTCCTTTCAGGCACTAATGAAAGGCCATCTGGTAGGTGTGGGGCTTTCCAGCTGTATTATAATTTTTTTTGAATTAAACATTTTTGACCACATAGAGAATAAAGGACAGAGACTTTAGGTGGCCCAGAATGAGTCCTCTGTTTATGTTCACAGAAAGAAAAAAGAAAAAGAAATTTAAAAAATCAAAGAAACAAGGAAGGGAGGAAAGAAAAAAGAAAGATCAGTGTACATAATAAGAAGCAATGTTATGCATTCAAAAACACTATTTGCAAGTGAAAAAAGAACTTCACTTTGTTGTTTTTTATCCCAGGGTCAAGCTGAAGGAATAGCCTAACATTTTAAGGGTTTGTTAAAAAATTCAAGTGCGGTTTAATTGGACCTTGGGATGCCTTTCTTTCCAAGAACAGGAATTTTACAGAAAAAAGTACTCAGTTGTAGAAGGAAAAGGGGAATATTTTTTAATAGAATATCTTAGCCTTGTACTTTGTATTTCTGATTTAGAAGTTAGATTCCATTAAAAAAAAGATGTATGAGAGCCTTCCATGAGCAAGGTGTTTTGTGGGGCCTGAAAATAGATCAGCTGGATTTGATTTCAGTCCCCATTACTGCAGATATTACAATTTGTTTTCCTATGGAACATCAAGACAATACAGTACTTACAGCTCACTTGCTGAATTTGACTTGTTTCTCTTTTTCTTCATGCTAATAATTACAAAAACCATTCAAGTACTGCCTTAGCTTCCCTTTGCAAGAACTTCCAAGCATTTAGGAAACCCAATTCTTTCTCTTAAGAAAATGATAATTCACTGGGAAGATAGACTAAACATGACATATATGTTTATTAGATATACTAGGTGGACCCCAATAATTTAGAATTGTTGGACACTTAGACACAGACTGAGTTGAAGTTCAACTGTACTTCATCTTTGATCAAAGAGTTTACTAAATAAAAATAAACAATACTTTAGAGAAAGAGTTACATTTCTCAAGGAAAAAACTTTTTTTAAACTGAATCACACTGTTTAAACAAATTATTTATGTGAAGTGCGGTACTGACCGTTCTACTTATAAAAGCAGATCGCAACGGATCTCTACTTAAGAGCCCTGTATAAACGCTGTGTGCCACTGCTCCTTTTTTACCTTGAAAAATGACTGTTTTTCTTTTAAGATTTTAAGTGTATAACTCGGACACACAGTCCTTTCAGCTCATTTAATGTTTTTTTTTTTTTTTTTTTTTTTTTGGTACGCGGGCCTCTCACCGCTGTGGCCTCTCCCGTTGCGGAGCACAGGCTCCGGACACGCAGGATCAGTGGCCATGGCTCACGGGCCCAGCTGCTCCGCAGCATGTGGGATCTTCCCGGACCGGGGCACGAACCCGTGTCCCCTGCATCGGCAGGCGGACTCTCAACCACTGCGCCACCAGGGAAGCCCTCAGCTCATTTAATTTTTGAGGTCTGATTATGACTATAAATGACAGGAACATGTAAATTTATAGACAATCGTTTCTCGGTACTTAAAGTTACTGGGTGACTGCAGTTAGTGGAGAAGTGACCATGACAAGATGCTGTGTTAAGTTCAGAGCAGAAACACAAACAGTCCTGCTTTATAAATGTTAATGCTCTTTCTTTGTGTCTGGCATTGTGCCGAGGGCAGCTTACACAAAACTTTCTTCTTTATGAGAAATTGTTTCTTGGGGGTAAATTTATAATTGTCCTACATGTGTTTTAAATGTGGGCTTGGAGGTTGTAGCCCCAGAGCCTCCGTAAGTACCTAGATAAATAATTTTGCAAATTACAAATGTGTTTAATTTGGCTTTTCGAAGCTACAGCTCTGAGACCAACTGTGCCCTTCCTAATTTGGAAATATTTTCTTTCTGGTTTTTATTTTGACATGTACCCTCCTATCTGCTTTCGTTGCTATTTCTAGCATCCCACAGGAGCTGCTTCCCTGGTTGTCATAGTGCAGACAAACACTCAAGAAAACCAAGAACTCTGTGCTTTCATAAAGCATTTATTTTTATTTGAAAACATTATACAGGCATTACATTGCCACAGCCAGTCCATAGGGGAGCATGCAAATATCAAAAATGGAGAGTTTGTTCAACTTATCGGTGTCAATTTCCTTTTTGGTTCATATTTTCCATTTGCAGTGTCTGGATTAGTGTGCTTTGTTACATGGCTTGACAGTAGACTCCTACCCATGGGGTAAAATCTGTACTGGTAGCTAGCTGGGGACTACTAAATGGTTACAAACCAAAAACAAACCCAAAACAAACAATACTACACGCTTGTCAAAAGGTTAATAGCACAAGTTAGCAATACCTAAACTAAACATTGAAACATTTTCATGGGACACAGTGGTGCAAATTTTTCCATTGCTTGTTCTACCTGGTTGTGTATTTCAGCGTTCGGAGCTGTGGGAAAGTGTGACCAAGGCGAGCACTATCCCCAGTGCAAGTTGTCATTGAGTAAGTGAGGACCACCACTTAGGAGAGCTAAGGTTTGCTTACCCAACCACATTCTAGACAAATTGCTAAAGTCTCATTTGTGGAGGAGAGAGTGGTTGGTGGTGGATTGAAAAGCTGAAATTTTTGCTGGTGTCTACTGAGGTTATGAAATTTCAGAAACTCAAACAGCTAGAGTTTATGATGTCCTACCCCCAATTCCCACCCTACTCCCAAAGGATCGATGTTTTTACACGGAGACACAGTTTGTTTCTTGCTATTTTCTTTTTTCCCGAAGGGTCAGTCTGGAACTCCTGATCTCAGACAATTCAGTACGTTATCAGCCTTTCTAAATGGAGAAGAACCACACAGTGAGCTACCCCAGTGACATGAAAATCTTGTGTACAAGGACACTGGATGGTAAAGGGTATACAGTGAATTCACCTTAACATTCACACTTGGTTTCCATACAGTGAAGTCAATTAAAATATCCTAGAAAATAATTCAGATGGCAACTTGTAGCCATCTGCTGATTTGCAGACCCTTTTGAAATTTAAATTTGAAAAAAATTCCCAGTCCACTGAGTCGACTTGGAAATACTTTCATCCACTTATTTCTCATAAGACTTTACTAAGTGTCTACAAATTAGTGTCATAGAAATGAATAAAAAAGACTAAAACATTTGGCTTAAAATAAATACTAAAAATGCAATAAATCAAGCAAATTATGCAAACCAAAGGAATGTAAACACAAAAATAAAACCACAGTCTTTAAAGGTCTTCAGATCTGAATGGACAAAATATTCAGAGAAAGGTATTTAATTGGTTTAAAAGGTAGCAGAGAGCAAACATTGGCAAAGTTCTTTTAACTCGATATAGCTTTAATGGTGATTTTTTTTTGACTGAAAATAAAACATGTTTCTAAGGGGGTTGAACAGAGATGAGCATAAAATCTGCATGTCAGAAAAGATCGTTTGTCTGCTCCAACTCCAAGGGCAGGACTACCTGTCCTGGGGTAGAGGGCAGGCAGAAGTGTCACATGGGTGCTGGCAGACAGCATGGGATGCTTCTGCAATCCGTATTTAGGCCTTGTTCAGGCTACTATGGAAATCCTGACTAAGCTGCAATCTCTTCTCTACCTTGCAGAGACCCCACTGATGTTTTGCTTTGCTTGCTTAAGATGTATTGATCTGAATTGCCCCAAACATTTATTTTCCCTTTACAAACGCTGTAACTCTATTGAGGATCTTTTTGAATCACATTGAAGCCAGCCAAAGGTAAAGATTATTGCACGTACTGACATATAGAATCTATTGTAAATCATAGAGGTTTGTGGTGTTTCTTGATTTTCTGTGTTTGAAGAAAGGGCTATTTTAAGGGCAACAAAATTAGACCAGTGACAATACCCCTCAAAGCCTTATCAGGACCCTGTACTATTCTCTGTATCCATAAGAATAAGAATGTTGTGTGATATATTCCGCTATTGAGTGGATGCCAAATGTGACCACAATGCCAGACTTTTTCATTGGTGGCATTTTTACCCACTACAAAATGGCCAGATCAATCAAATTATTGTCGGAGACTGTTCCACATCAGCACCCTGACTTTGTTGGGAGGCCAAACAACCAATGACACTCCACAATAAAGGTAATTTCCCATGCTGGTGTATTTCAAAAAGGGTGTCACACAAAAGGGCAGAGGACCATGGCTTTTTCCAATGCCTTGACTGATTTCCATATTATCACTAAAGAAATCTAGGGGGAAAAAGGAAAACCAAATATATTTTTTGAAGAGGGAACATAGGGAGGAGCAGAAAGATTAAAAAAAAATGTATTGCCCTAAGCACAAATAATATTATTTCTGGGTTTCCCATAAGCCACAGAAATGGAACTTTCCTTATCCTGTTATTACAGGGACTTGATTAGCAGAATCATGTGGCACAACAGAAAGGCAATGGCCTGGAGTAATCAGAGATTGAAATATAAAAAGGCTAAAATGTTTGTTTTATATCTATTCCTAGAATAGAGAATTATATGGTCAGTTGCCACTCCCCACAAGGGTCACAGCACAAAATACATATTGAGCAGGCAATCCAACAGGTAACAGAGGAAACTGCGAGTCCCCAGGTCCCTAGGATAAGGAAGCGTCATAGGGTGGAGCTCCTGTGGCATGCAGCACTCAGAGACTGTGCACAAAAATAAAGTGTGATTCTTAAAAAGTGACTCGCCATAGAAAAGTGGGATTGATGTTAACTACATGTGAGTGGGTCTGGTGAGAGTTCCCATCAGGAGTACAAAACCTCCTCCTGGAAGTCGGTGTAGTAACAGTAACCGTAATAATACAAACAATAATACTTGCTTTTGATTCAAACGTTTTCACAGTAATTAATGCAGGAGGGTTGTGACCCGGATACACACTAGCTAGGCATCTCCCCAGGTCAGGTGGATCAGAGCCTGTGTCTCCAGGGATGTTTAGCTTATGCCTTTTACAGGCTTTCAGATTTGCTACCTTGCAAACCGCACCTAATAAATACCTTTCTCTATGTACAAAACAGAGATGACGGGCGGACACACGGCCGCGGAGGTGTCCTCAGTGGGCTGGGAGGGTGTCATCCTAGGCCACACGAACGTGGGGCTCGTCTTCAGTCTCCTGGCCCAGACTGGTATAGGTGACTGAAGGCTCCACCTGAGCTGTGGCTGGTAAGTCCACGACGGGTCCCGAAGGATTGCGGAACTGCTTGTAAACCCGGGGGTCCTGGGCTATGTATGTGGAGGTGGAGGAGTAGAGAACCAGGCCGAGGAGGATGGTGAAGAAAGACAGGAGATAAAGTCCTGAAAACTAAACAACACAACAGCCAAGTCAGTTAGCAGCCAGAGCAGAAGCACTTACCCATGAATGAGGCACAGAGACGGGAGCGGAGCCGTGACAGGCAGCTTGACGAGTCGGCCAAGGATCTTGATGGAAGGTGAATGTTCTCTTCTACCCTGTCTTGGTCTTATTGATTCTCCTTATCTTTTTCCTTGACTCTGTGGCTAACACAGAGGAACACTCAGCTAATTGTCCCTAAAGCACCCATCTGAGTACCTGATGTGAGAGTTAGTTAATCACGAATTAAAATACAAGTTAAAAGCAAATACTCTCCAATATCACTCAACTAAGAGTTGGTTGTTTATGACTTCATTAAACGCGGAAGAAATAGAGATAGTCCACTTAAGGTTGTGATGAAGCCATAAACACTGAGTCCCTCACTGACACAGCGGCATCAGGCACTTTTGTTTCACCTTAATCCAATTCAGACACTATTTGTCTTCTGAGTAGGAACTGTTATTGACTTTGGTAACTGTCTTTGCAAGATTAGATTATCCTTGGATAGAAAGAAATAGTATAACATTTCATTCTTGCTCCATTAATCTAAAAACAAAACCAAATAGGGATGGATATATAGTGTTCTGTTCCTAAACTACTGCTTGACAACTCATAGAGTTTTGTGGTGAAAAAAAAGAAAATATTGGTGTATACAACTTCCCCGAGAATTTACATATGTTTTTGAAGAAAACTACACCTTCTGGGCCTTCTTGAGTAGTTATTCTGGAATTACTTGAGTAGTTAGTGGGGGAGAGGGAGGTAACAGTATGAGTGTTGCCATTTCTGTTGTTTCATTCATTCATTCACTCCTTCATTCAACCAATAGTTTTCTTCTATGTCTTCTCTGTATCAAACTTTGAACTACGTGCTGGGGAAAGAGAAATGAAAACATATGGTCCTTACCATCAAGGACTTAATAGTCTCAGTGGAGAAACAGAGGTACAGATAGATTAAAACAATGCAATGCACTTATGGCCTGCCAACTCCCATTGTAGTTGACAGCTGTTGTCCCAGTCTTGACTACATCTTGCATCCATTGGGAAAAAAGGATCAATTTGATTTTCCTATTTTATTTTTTATGCTCATACTGTAAAAGAACTAAAAACTGGTAAAAAAAAAAAAAAGACAAAAATTAATTGGAAGTTGGAAGAAAGGAAAACAGGAAAAGGATCCAGAGAGTCTATAAAGTTGCAATGCTATAATAAAGAGTTAAAAGGTGGCTATAATGCTCAATAATAGGAAAGGCAGTTTTGAAAATGGCACTTAGAAAAAATATTCCTGTGGTTAAAAGTTCCTGCTATGATGCTTCATTTTGTTTTGTTTTGTACCTCTCTGTCTCTCACGCTCTCTCTCTCTCTTTAGCAGCAGCAAGGTAGTTAAGACTAAAGATCACTTTCTGATTTTCTACAGCACTCCTCACCCTGTCCTGTAAGTCCTTTATCCTTCACACTCATATGATAATACTTTCTCAGATGCATTTGTATACTAGACTCAGCTTGTAACAGCTTCACTTAATTAGCTTGATTAATTCAGTTTTTCCCAGTGAAAATAATTTTTTTCTTTATGAATTTGTTTGTAAAACAAAATGGTAGCAAAAGAAGACCACTAACTCAGGACTGCTGTATATGATCTCAGAAAACTTATTTACCCCCAAATTTGCTTCCTAAAGTTCTACATTCAAGAGCTTCATCGTTTACCTGAAACTTTGGCAAATGAAATGAGTTTGTTCCTAACATTAGCAACATTTCAAATATTTTGTTAATGACTCTTATTTTCAAAAATCCCCTCATGCACCTCCAGTTTCCAGTGAGAACTTCTCAGGTCTTGGGTGTGAGGCCGCAGCAGATGAAGGCCGAGAGATTAAGAATGGGGCTCTGGAGCTTCCCTGGTGGCGCAGTGGTTGAGAGTCTGCCTGCCGATGCAGGGGACACGGGTTCGTGCCCCGGTCCGGGAAGATCCCACATGCCGCGGAGCGGCTGGGCCCGTGAGCCATGGCCGCTGGGCCTGCGCGTCTGGAGCCTGTGCTCTGCAGTGGGAGAGGCCACAACAGTGAGAGGCCCGCGTACCGCAAAAAAAAAAAAAAAAAAAAAAAAAAAAAAAAAAGGG
>RJWK010062487.1:0-12794 GCA_004363435.1 Platanista minor | reverse complement strand
GACAAACACCGTTTCCTTAAAGCATGGCATAGCCAGGGAATTCATGGAAAGACCTCCAGGGGGCGTCCTGTAGGCAACAGCGAGAGCAGGACCTGCCGTTTGGGGTGACCCTGAAAGTGGCCAGCAGCCCAGCTTTCAGCACCTGAAAGAGGGGGATTGCTCTAAACAGTTGTGGATCCTCGCAGGGTTGACCTGGCCCAGACCGGGGCAGTAATGCTGCTTGGAGTCAGGTGGTGAAAGAGCCGTGTTTCCAGGAAGTGCATTTGTTGCCATGGTGCCCAGAGAGCAGGAGGGACCAGAGAGAGAGGAGCCTCTGTGCCGTCTGCCCTGTCCCCAGGAAGGTATTCATGGGGGGAGGATGAGCCCAGGAGAGAATTAGGGACCAATTCCAGCCCCAGGAGGACAAGAGGGGGACAGCGTTCCTGGCCACAGCCTGGTCTCCTACAGGCTAGGCTCTTGGAAGCCTGAGCTTTGAGTGACAAGGATGCTCAGGGCAGCCGACGCCACACTGCCAGCCTTGGCCAGGACCACTCATCCTCAGAGCTTGCAGCCAAGTGACAAGCTGGGCTGCCACTCCTGTGTTCCCCCTCTTTTGTCTGTCCTACTGTGTGGATGAGAGGAAATGGGAGATGCTTTGAATAGTGAAAGCAGCAGGCCAGGGTAAGGCGTCTATAGGTGTGCTTATGCCTGCAGAAAACTAGGTCCTCGTCATTAACCCGTGTCTCATGAAAATTGAACCCGTCCCCCTCCAGGCTGGTGACTGGGCTGTGCGCCTCTTGTCAAAGAAGTGTCAGTGTCTGGGAAGCATGGACAGGGCCGTATTTTCCTGCTAGAGAGTCCTGACTGCAGCCCCCAGGCATGTCCTCCGGGCAGGCACTGAGTCGAGACTTTTCTGTGCACTATCGCACAGAACCCACACAGCATGAGGCAGGTTCTAGGATTTCTCTTGTGTGGACAAGGAAATGAGCCTTGGAGAAGCCAGGGCCACACCGGGGCCACATTGGGGTGATGCTGCTACTGAGTGACGGAGTTTGGATTCAAACCCAGAGGCATCTAATCACAAACTGCTCACTTGGTCTTGTGTGACTGCATCCATTTGTGTGACACTTGAAGCTCACTTTGGCCTGGAAATAAACTAACAGTTTAAATCCTTTGAGCTCATTTGGTGTCATTTCATTTAGGCAAAGTGTTACTGGGTCAGGGAACCAGAGAAGTGGTGGGTGGGTTCTCTCTTTATCCGTCTCAGAGCCCAGGTGTCCAGGTTGCAGTCCACACTCCAACCCCACCGAGGACTCCAAGGAGAGCTGGGAGGGGCAGCACGGTTGCCTGCTCACTCCTGTATCCACAGCAACTAGACAAGCATCTGCCCCACACCCATGGCTCCATCCACATGCTGGATGAAGATGGGGTGAGGCTCAGGACACCGAGGCTGAAGGCAGACTCCTATCCATCAGGGAAGCTCTTTCTCACGTGTCTCAACCAGCCTCCTTACCTCCCCACACACCCCCTGTTCTGGCGGAGGTCATCTGCACCCCACCCCGTCCCACCTCTCACTTTTGCTTATGACAAAAGTATGCCCTCCTACCAGGCATACACCACCCGTCTCCAAGGCCCAGATCCACATTCCTCCCTCCTGCACAGAATTCCCCACTAGCCAGTGGCTTCCTCCTCCTCTCAACTCCTGGCACATCTGTCTGAGCTGTGAAAGCCTGGGGGCCCCTGCAGAAGGTCCCCCATCCTGCTCTCCTTCCCCTCTGTCTCCCACTTGCCATTTCATCCTCACCGTTTGTTTGTGTGTGCTGGAGTGGGGGGATGCAGTAAGGAACTGTTGCATCACAGCTCTTGTATTGTTACAGGAAGTAGGAAATTATAAAGACATTACGTTTCTAGAATGATGCTTGTAGAATCATGTTTGTAGAATAATATTAGCACTAAGCATATTTCAGTCCCAGCTTCTTCTTTTGTCTTTAAGGCTCTGAAATTCCAAGTCTAATTTTTCCGTGCCCATTAAAAACTTGAACCTTCCTGTGGGCTTTTACCACCACCATCCCCCACTTTCATCAGGAGCTCACGTGAGCCGTGTACTCACACTGCCACCACACAGGTAGCAGTCCAAACACACAGCAGGCCCTGATTCTGACAAAGAGACCTCTGCCAAAGCTGGGGGAAGAAAATCGAATCCCTTGCCGATGACTTCCCATGGCTTTGTGTTGTGTCCAGGTCAGCTGGAGAACCTTTGGAGGATCTTGACTTGTTTTTTTACTTCTGTGTTTAGGGATCACTCTGGCTGCTGAGTGGTGAACAGACTTGGGGGCTGGGGCAAACGTGGGTGCAGGAAAACCAGTTTGGAGGCTGGTGGTGGTCTAGGGGCTGGATTCTAGGTACACTTTGAAAGGCAAGCTGATGGGATTTCCTGAGGTCTTGGATGTGAGTGTTAGAGGAAAAAGAAGTTGGATGAAGTTGACTTTATATGGAAAGCATTTTCCAAGTGCTCTTGTGCAGATTATTAGGGTCTTGGATGAGCCCTGGCAGGTGGGTGGGACTTCTCTTTACAGATGGAGAGTCTGAGGGCCAGAGAGAGAAGGGGGGGGGGGGGCTTGTCCCGTGTCACAGGTGTTGTTTCTTAGACCCAGGCCATTGGCTGCTCCTGAGGCATTTAACCTCATCTCGTGCTTTATGTTCTGAGAGAGCCTGAGCAGGAGGGCTGCGCAGGCCGGGAGAGGGTGAGCTGGGCTCCAAGAGGGGGTCTGCACAGAGGCCAGTGTGAAAGCAGTCGGGGCACCAGAGGCGGGGCCTGGGGTTATGCTCGGAGGCTGTCTCTGCACCGTCCGCCCTGCAGAGCAAACGTCCTTCACCCTCAGCAGAAAGACCGTGAACGTGGCACCCTTGGCTCTGCTGCCTCCCCTCTGGCACTAGACTGCAGAGTCGATTCTACTCATTCCCACCCCGAGCTCCCACTCCAGCACCTTCCATGGTGGTCACAGCAGGATTTGTTGTTGACACAGAGGTCCCACTGGCCTCAGAACAGTTGGGGAAAACCAAACCCTTTGCAGTAATTCAGGGAGGAAATGGGATAAATGTGTTTCCAGGGAGGGTGACCCTATGCTGCCAAAAGGCTCAAGACATCTTGTCACCCAGTTCCTCAGTGGAGTCCCGGCTGGAACAGAATCTAGCCCTTACAGTTCAAGAGACTTCAATGCTGGGGCTGTTATTAACAGAGTTTGGGCAGGTTAAGGAAACCCAGAGAGCAGCCGCAATGGGGGCTGTTGTTACCACCGGACCTAAAAAGGAGGAGGAAAGGTATTCCTGGAGGCCTGAGGACTGGAGCATGAAGGAAGGACTGCCCCGAGGGAGCAGTGTTCACGGGGCCACGGCCAGGGCCAGAGCAGGGCCAACAGGGCAGACCTTCCCCGGCTCTCCTCCCCGAGGAAGGTCTCGCATTGGCCAACCCAGCCAGAATCCAGAAGGCGAGGGAACCCCTGGTGCTGCCGTCCTCAGGACCAGCCTTGGGGTACACAGGGCAGGGCCAAGAACGGAAGAAGGGGAGAGGCAGAGGGAAAATAACAGACACACTAGAGATGCCTCAAACCTGGGGGAAATGTGTGCTTAAACACTACATTGATCGTTCATTACTGCTTTCCCTGAACCTGTGCTTAAGTTACCACTGGAGAAAATCAAGCTGCCTGGAAAGAATATCCTGGTAGGAATAGTGATTAGGTACTAAAATCCAGAGACTGAAATCTTGACTCCTGGAGACTTTCCAAAACAGACTTAAAAAATCACTGGCTTCAGATGTCAGAGAGCTTCCAGAAGGCAGAGGAATAGACCTAAGTGAGCCCCAGGAAGTCATTTCTAGCTCTAGTGTTAATGTATGTGATCCAGTATTTTCCAAAGTGGCCTATATCGTTTTATTTTTATTTTTTTTTTGGCCTATATCATTTTGATACAATGGAAACATAAGTCATTTTCCAGGCAGAGTCTATACTAGCAAATAGGCTACTACTATGTAACCCTTTTCAGGGCAGACACATCTTGATAATTGGGATGGTGTAGATGGGTCTTAAAGTCCTCATAAATTCTAGATAATTAGGATGCTTTGGAACCAAAAGGAATTTGTTGTAAACTGGGACTAAACATGTTGCCTTCTTAGTGTGAAATTTTTTTTTAATTAAGACTTTTTTTTATTCCTCTTTTTCCTCAACTAAAATGTAGGTTTCCACAGGCGACCAGCTGGCCTTTTGATTTGAGCAGAATTTGCTACTGCTTATGAAGTCAAAGGTCAATGCTTATCAAAAATCATCAGCCTGCAAGTCTCTTTATTTTCCTGAGCTGTGTAGGTGGCTTTTTCTGATAACACGCATTCACTCTGGTGCTACATTTTAGAGGCGGTCTGCATCTGAAAAGCACCCTTCAATCTGCTTTCCCTCCCAACACCCAGGCACATTGGTCGGCAATTCCTATCAGTCCTTTCTAGCTGCTCCATGGGGCCAAGGCTGGGTCACAAAGCTCTGAATTCACTCCGTCTATCCAGAGAGGGGGAGATGGGAGCGCAGACCCGCAGGAGGGCCTCCACACTTCACTGAGATGCACCCTCTTTAGGTCCCTGTCTCCTTCGCCTTCTCTCTGTGGCTGCTTCATGGTGTTTCTGTCCTTTTTTGCCCGTTTTTTCCCCCTCTCTCTCTGGTAGGGATTTTTGGGAAAGGATCTTCAATTGTAAGGGTTTGCACTCCCACTCCTTTAAATCATCTCTAGATCACTTATAATACCTAATACAGTGTAAATGCTATGTAAACAGTTATACGTACAATGTAAATGCTATGTAAATAGTTGCCAGTGCACATCAAGTTCAAGTTGTGCTTTTGGAACTTTCTGGAATCTTTTTGTTGTTGTTGTTGTTACGTGGGCCTCTCACTGTTGTGGCCTCTCCCGTTGCGGAGCACAGGCTCCGGATGCGCAGGCTCAGCGGCCATGGCTCACGGGACCAGCGGCTCCGCGGCATGTGGGATCTTCCCGAACCGGGGCACGAACCGTGTCCCCTACATCGGCAGGCGGACTCTCAACCACTGAGCCACCAGGGAAGCCCTGGAATCTTTTAAAAAATATATTTTCTAGGGGACTTCCCTGGCGGTCCGGTGGTTGGGACTCCCCTCTTCCGCTGCAGGCGGCAAGGGTTCGATCCCCGGTCAGGGAATTAGGATCCTGCATGCCGTGCAGTGTGGCCAAAAAATTTTTGGATAAAATAAAATAAAAAATATCTGCAACCCCTGGTTGGTTGAATCTGCAGATGTGGAAGGTGGACTGTAATTCTTCTGAAAGAAAGAAGGCAACCTTCACTGACAGTGCATACATTCCTCCAGCTGATAGGTGGCAGTGCATTTGATTACTGTCAGTACCCTAGAAATTTAAAAGGAAAAATTTGTATTTCCGGATATAATTAAACAGTTGTGATTTACACTTGATTATCTTTCTTTTCTTTTATCATGCCATTTCTTTTAGTTCAATATAACAAGAAAAAAGATGAAAAAGGAACTCCAAGCCTATGTAAAAGCTTGTGCTGATGAAATAAACCAAAGCACCTCATTCATTCGTTCATCTGCTCATTCATTCAATGATATTAACAAGGGATACTTTTTGAGTATTTACTCTGTGCCAAACTTGATGCTAAGAACTTTAGATGATTACCTCATTCAATCTATATAATTACTCTGTGGGATAGCTGCTAATATTATCACTATTTCCTAAGTAAGAAATTTTCAAGAAATATGCCAGGTCCTATGCTAAACGGGGAGGAACAGAAAAAACTAACGTATTTTCTTGGCATCAAGGATTTAAGACCATGGAGGCAGAGACAAATGCATAAACAAAAACATAAAATAAAATATTACAGGAGCCACCATGAGCAGCTGTTAGGGTCCCGCTGGGCACAAAGGAGGGAATGGTCCCTTCTCCTTAGTGTTATTCAGCTGGCTGTAAGTCCTGAGGCTTTCCAATGGGTTGGGAAAAAATGGGCCTAGCACCAGCGAGCATCTCAACACACTTGTTTTTCAGCCAAAGCTCTTGGCCACTCTCCCTTTTCCCAATCACCTCTGCTTGCAGCTTCCCCCTCCACCCTATTGACTGTGTTATCCCCCAGACCCTTGGGTATGCTCACCCCCAGCCCTAGAAAAGAAAAGCCCAGTACTTTCTGTGATAACCATGTTGTGATGTAAAAAGTATACTCTGTTAACTGTAAGTACCCTAAGCCCTCTTAGGAAAGCCAGCCTGGGAAGATACCATGATCAACTTTTGAGGGCAGAGCAGGGAGGTTACAAAGTGAAAAGTCAGAAGTAATGCTTAAAGATTTGCTGTGCTCCTGAGAGGAAGAAGGAAAAAGAAATAAGGCAGAGAGAAGCCAGAGCTACCCAGAGGGTGGGTCCCTAGGGGTAAAAGTAGCAGAAACAGGTGGTCCATGCTGGTGGCCCAAGGAAACGTCTAAGAATGAGGACGCCTAGTGGCCAGTTGTCGTTGTAATCCTTTTCTTCCCATCCCCACCGCAACACACACATACACACACACACACACAGAGACACACACACACAGACACACACACACACACACACACACGGTAGAGAGGTCTACCACATTCAGGAATACCTTGACACCTTTTGGAGGAAAACAAAGGGCTGAATCTTGTGTGAGGGTGAATGCACTGTGGCATACAGACAGGGAGCTAGGTGCAGGGGCAGATCCAAATTTCATGGAATCTGAAGCTCATACAGTTTGGTGAGATGCCCTTAAAAAAAAATAATGTAAAAATATCAACTTTTGCAAATTTTACCAAAACATATGACCATGTGAACACTTTGAACCTAGGGCCTCCCACAAGGGAACAGCCCTGGAATTTAAGCTTCATTAGCTTTCCTATAAATCTTTCACTGGGAAGACGTGACCACAGGAGAGCCGACCCCATTTGAAAATCCTCAGAAATTTTTGAGGGGGGTTTGGGCTCCATAGTCCACACAATGGGGGAGTTTGTGTCAAGCTGATCTAGATCTCAGGGGTTGGCTGGATATGACTGACAGCTGGGTTATAATCACTTTCCTAGTCTCCAGAACAAACTGCAATCTCAGAGGAGGAGAGACCAGGGTGAAGGAGGGACTAAAGGCAGCTGCGACGGAACCTGGAAGTGTAAGTCTGAGAGCTTGCGTTTCTGGAGGGGATGGGAAGGAGGATGACCACAGGCCTGCAGAGTGAGGTGAGCCGGCTCTTTAAAAGCTCTTCAAGTCTTATTAGAAAATTGCAATGGAGAGATCCCCTGCCCTCTCCTCCATCCCAGGGTACACAGTAAGGTCTGTCCTCCACTCTGATTACCCTCATTTTGGAGCTCAGAAAGAAGCTAATCAGAAGACACACATTGTACAAGCTACTTCAAGTGCAATTTAGAATTCAGCGTGACAGAGGGAGTCATCGGGTGTGTGATTATAAAGAAACATTCCAACATAATTAAGGCATGAAGGTGCAGGCATGGGCGGGTGGACGGGGATGGTCTGGAGAAACAGGGCACAGCGCACCACCACTCTCAGTAGTTCCCAGCTCTGCACACCAACCAATGAGGAAACACAGCCTCCCTGTGTTCCTGCGTGTCCAGTAGCATCGCCAATAATCCTCAAAACCCTCTCAGTGGCGTGTATTATTTTTCTCTTGCTGCTGTTACAAATTACCATAAATTTAATGTCTTAAAATAATACATTTATTTTCTTATAGTTCCATAGGTCAGAAGCCTGAGATGAGTCTCACTGGGCTTAAATCAAGGATTGATGTCAGCGGAGCTGCATTCCTTGCTGGAGGCTCTGGGGAGAAATCATTCTCTTTTCCAGCTTCTAGAAGCTGTCTGCACTCCTTGGTCATGGTCCCCTTCCATCTTCAAAGCCAGCAAGTCTTTCTCACATTTCATTACTGTGACATTGACTTTCCTGCCTCCCTCTTTCACATGTAAGGATCCTTGTGATTACATTGGCCTCACCCAGATAATCCAAAATAATCTCTTTATTTTAAAGTCCAGGTGATTAGCAACCTTACTTCTCTTTTCCCAAATAATGTAACATATTCACAGGTTCCAGGGACTAGGGAATTAGTATGTGAACATCTTTGGGGCCATTATTCTGCTTATCACAATAGGAAATATTACTATCTCCTATTTTCCAGGTGAGGAAAATGAGGCACAGAGAGGTCCTGCGGCTTGCTCAACATCACAGAGCCGGTGAGCATAAAGTTGGGATTCACCCAGGCCCATCTAATGCCAGACCCTGTATTCTTAACCTTTAAACTGTACTCCTTTCATATAATCATTGTTCTTTTGTTCAATACTTTATTGAATTTTATTTGACACTTCCATTGATAGAAGCATCTGAGTAAGGCAAAGGCTCTGGGGGCAGGAACTGCTGGTGTTATGGACATGCAGGTGTGGGAGAGGCATGCTGTCTACCCCATAACAGTGCCAAGTGGGGAACCATCTATCTGCCTGTGTTAGGTCACAAGAGACCTGTGTTCACATCTCAGCTCTGTCACTTGTATCTTTGTGCCTTCCAGCCAATTGCTGGATCTCTGAGTTTCCTCTGCAAATGATAATAACAGAACCCACCTTACAGGCTTGTTATAGTAACTAGAACAGCATGTATGAAGCTCCCAGCTGTGCCTAGAGCACAGGTGGAGTTCCATGAATGCTGCTGTTACTCCCGCTCTCTCCTTGGCCCCTCTCCCCAAGGAACCTTAACTTCTCATGGGTAGGTATTAACAGAGGAAATGGTGGCTGAGATTTCTGGATTCTGAGGAAGTAGATCTGGGGAAGCTGAAACAGAACAGGTAGGAGGAGGACAAAGAGCTCTGCTTTCATCTGTCTTAGGTAGTCCACATTAGGTTTAGAGAAAAAGGGCTCTGTGGCTAAAACACATTTTAAAAACGCTGATGTCTCCCTCCCTCCCTTCCTTCCTTCTTTGTGTTTTCAGAAAAGTTTGGAAGAAGGAGAGGAGAAATAAAATGTCCATTAGATCTAGAGTTCTTGGTTGCAAGCAACAGAATCTGACTCTGACTAACTTAGATGAAAGTTGGAATTTAGTGGAAGGGCATGGGGTGACACCAAATTGAAGACAAAGCTGAACATCTGGGTCTAGGGAAGACAGGAGCATGTAGACAGCAGGAACGAATAGATAGCCTCTTCAGGGCAGCAATGCCCTGAGTGGAACCCTTCCCGCTGGCCCCCTGGGCTTGGCACTGGGTCCACTATCCATCTTCCTGGGAAGCAGAGTTACTGGACTAGCCTGGGACACTTGCTGGCCCCATGTCGCAGTAGGCAGGGAACCTTGACTGACTGTCCCACCAGAGCATCTCCAGAGGGCAAGATGGGGTTCCCCAAGAAGATGCCAGCAAGCAAACAACTGTCACCTTTGACAAAGGTCACGTTTGCAAAGCAACCATCGGTCACCTTTGCTATGTTTGAAAATGTATCTTTCACCCCTGACCTGCCTCCAGGACCGTCTTTCATTTCCTCATTCATTCTATTTAAACGGCAAAATGTCATTTTTGTAGCTACTGCCACCCTCCCCCCCCCCCAAAAAAAAAAAAACAGGAAAAAGAAAAGCTTCGTGCTTCTTGGACTTGGGGAGAAATACTTTATGTTTTATTATAGGGTCAACTGAGTTTGGTTAATACGGGACCCTGAGCATAGTGGCCTTTTGCTGTGTCAGCATCAGTCGAAAAAGGACCACTATGTCACAAAAGACTCACCTGTTAAAACCTCATATTTTACAGTTGAGACACAGGTCGGAGATGCTCAGTGACCTGCTCAAGGTCACAAGGCAGTTTAGAGGCAGGATCTGTGCTGGTTCCTTCCATTAAACAACCTAGGCCTTTGGAGTGGCAGTGCCTCATCAAGAAGGGAGCTTCCTCTTATCTGTCAGGCACAACATTGCCCCATCATGGATGAGGATGTGAATGGCGCCTCCTGGCATTTGCAGTACGATATGGCGCTGAAACCCAGCACCCAGGGATGGGCTCCTGGGCGATGGAACACCGCTGGCTGTGCTTGAGGTGTCCAGAGTCAGATGCAGCTCCCTTGTCAGTCCGTGCCCCTGAGGGCTTAAAAAAGGAAAGAAAGAAAAAGAAAAGAGAAACGCTTCCAATCTCTGATTTTATAGAACAAGGCAAATTTCTCATTTTGACAGAATCCAAACCCAAATCCGTCTTACCAAGAGACCAGAGGAAAAAACAAAGTCCTATAGATTTTTTTTCTTAAACTGTTGGATCCCATTTGAAAGGAAAATGGGTTTCTTTCTTTAAAAGAGAGAGACAAGAGAAATGAGAGTCCCTCCAGGATGGAGAATTCAGAAGCATGGTGTCCCTACATGCCCAGAAACCAGGGGAGGGTCAGCAGTTTCAGGGTATGGTTGACAGGTGATTTGACCAGGGGGTGTAGAACTGGAAGAGGGTAGGATTTCTAGAAGAACTAGGGGGTCTCTTACTGGCCAGTGACTTCCAAATGGCATCCTTCAGTTTCAAGGAGGGCAGGGCAGGGTGAGCTACTCAAATCAAAGTTGGCACTACAGTGAGCCTCCAAGCCCCACCTCCAAATGCTGGGCCTAATTGTCTTGCTCTAAAGTAGATGGATTCTGGGCTTCCCTGGCGGCGCAATGGTTGGGAGTCCGCCTGCCGATGCAGGGGACACGGGTTCGTGCCCCGTTCCGGGAAGATCCCACATGCCGCGGAACGGCTGGGCCCATGAGCCATGGCCGCTGAGCATGCGCGTCCGGAGCCTGTGCTCCGCAACGGGAGAGGCCACGACAGTGAGAGGCCCACTTACCGCAAAAAAAAAAAAAAAAAAAAAGGAGTAAAGTAGATGGAATCTAAACCCAAACACCCCATTCTACCTCTATTGCATTTCTAGGCTGTCCTTGCCCCCAGACTTTTCTTCCTGATGGGCCACTTGAGTGAAAAAACAAAACAAAATAACCCAAGATCTTGAAGCAAAATGGAGCAAAACCAATCATGTATTTCACCAGGAATAAAGTATTCTGTTGTTGATTTTTGTTTGTTTGTTTGTTTTTGAATTGTTTTTACTATGAATTGGGAACACACGTGTAAAGCACGTAGACAGAGCTTGGAAATGTTGGATGTCATTATTGTGGGGCACAAGTTAGGAACCCAGTTATCAGAGCTGGACTGGCAACCAAAGTAACTTAATACAGAATCCCGGGAATTCCTTAAACTCCTCCTGTTTCAGGGGAGACTCCTTCCCGACAGTGGAGATGCCAAGTTTGCAGGTGGGCTCTGGGAGAGACGGGATGGAGAAGATAAATGCAGAGACCAGGGGTGGACGATGACATGTAGTGCATTCGCTCAGGGAAGGAGGAAACTTCCATAGTCTGGGCGATCAGGGGTGGTGTCAGGAGGGGGTTAGCTGTAGCTGTACCTTGAAGGCTGGCTCAGGTGCAGATGAGCAGAAAGGCAGGGAAGGGTAGCAGAGGTGGAACCAGGGCCTCACCAGGGGCCTGCCTGGGCACACTTCTAATGTTATTTGCCTTTAGCTATCCTTCTTTCTCAGTTTTTACCAATGTGAAATGGTGGAAAAGAATCTGTACATTTCATCATTTTAAGGATAATAGACTCTAGCCATGAACTCAAAGGTTCCTGCTGGCCTACAAGTACTCGTCAGCTAAGCCCTCTCCCTCCAAGGTCACGTGTCCATCAAATGGCACAAACTGGAGCTTATACCCAAGACTGGCCACTTAGGACAGACACCACATCCGTGTGCTGATGGTGATCGGTCCAGAGGTGGTCCTGGGACACCAGCAGGACCAATCAGTCACCTCTCCTGGGATCATAAGCACTCTGGGAGAGAGAGGGAGCCCTTGTGGTGGTTTTAAGTCATGGCCACAAATACCATGATACTCCTGCCTTAGAATTGTAGCCCATGACTTTCCCCTTGAATTTGGGCAGGATCATAACTGCTTTGAGCACAGAATACGATGTAAGTAACACCAGTTGACGTTTAAGGCTCCACCTTAAAAGATCATGTGGCTACTGTCTTGTTTGTTGAAACACTTGCTCTTACAGCCTTGAACAACCAGACAGTAGAATAGAGGAGAGGAGAGGAGAGGAAGGAGGAAAGGGGAGGGGAGGGGAGGGGAGGAGAGGGGAGGGAATATGAGCCCTTAGTCATTTGAGTCATCCCACCCCTTGTGCTAGACATGGAGTGAAAAAGCACTTAGATGATACCAGCTCCCAGCCATTTGAGTCTCACCAGCTGTTATGGATTGAATGTTATACCCCCAAATTCATATGTTGAAGCCCTAATCCCTAATGTGATGGTATTTGGAGATGGGGCCTTTGGGAGGTCATTAGTGTCAGATGAGGTCATGGAGGTGGTGGCCTCATGATGGGACTAGTGCCCTCACAAGAAGAGACACCAGAGAGCTGTTGCAAGCACGTGCTAAGAAAAGACCTTCTGATCACGTAGAAGGCAGCTGTCCACAAGCCAGGAAGAAACCTGCACTAGAACCTGACTGTGATGGTACCCTGATTTTGGACTTGCAGCCTCCAGACTGTAGGAAAATAAATTTCTGTTGTTTAAGTTACCCAATCTGTGGTATTTTGTTATGGTAATCCAAGCACACTAAGATACCAGCTGAGACCCCTGACATAGTGGAGCAGAGAACAGCCAACCCTGCCATGCCCTGTCTGAATCCTTGGTCCATAGACTCCATAAGCATAAGAAAAAGTTGTTTTATACCACTAAGCTTTGGAGTGACTTTTTTTTTTTT
>RJWK010062486.1:0-12794 GCA_004363435.1 Platanista minor | reverse complement strand
AAAAAAAAAAAAAAAAAAAAAAGTAATGACAAACCAAGCAGCATATTTAGTTCATCAAATCAGTTTTTGTCAGATGGCCTCTGCCGTAGGCGGTGCTGATACGGCAAGAGGTGTTGAGGTCTCTCCCCAGCGCCCAGGCCATGCCTCCACGGCTAGCTATAAAGGGGTATGCTCACTGACCAGGCTGCTGTGGCATTTCCAGCCCACACAGATTGGTTCAGGGGTGGCAGGTAGGTGATTCAAGAGGGCCAGCAGAGGTGCCCCGTGACCACGTGGAATGAGGCTCACAGTATGTTCTAAAGCAGCTTACATAGTCTGGAGGCAGCGAGTGTTTATTCTTCACAGTGATTGGTTACAATTTTGTTAAATGAAAGGAACTGTTTAGTGGTTTCCTCACATCAGTTTTGGGGAACAATTTAAGTTTCGCTTATGATTCGCAGAAGAATAAACAAGAAGTGACCCAGGTCACGTTCGCCTTGCTTGTCTTGGAAAATAAGCTAAATTGAGCTTTGCTTGTGTGACTAAACTGGTTTTGTCTGCTCAGGGAATTTTCTGGTCTGGTCTCCGTTTGTGTATGATGGGAACACATGTATCTCGTGTGTGGGTCTCAGATTGTTTGACGCATCCACAGGAAACCGTGCACAGCCTTGCACTGGCCCAAGGGTCCCACTTTACAGCCGAGGAGGTGGTGGTAGTGAGCACACGGCCACCGGACCCACCGGTCCTACTACATGTTTGGCGCCCCCCAGAGGCGGCGCCCTGACAGAGCGATGCAACCTGGGGCGCCACCCTTCAAGACGTGGTGTCGGCCCTGCTTGGTGCCGTGGCCCGTCCAAGCGAAGGCGCGGGTGCAGGGGGCCCCGACTGTCGTCACTCTCAGGGGAGTTTGTGTTTCCTGTTCTCACAACTCTGGCCTCTTCTAGAGGTCCCGAACCCCAGAGTGGGAACGCTTTCAGAAAGGGACACAGCGAAGAGCCTCACTGAACTTTAAGTCCACTCACTTGGGGCTCCTTGTGCCAGGAAACTAGCAAGCAAGGAGAGGTGTCTCCTCCTCCCCATGGGGTGGGGGCAGCGAGGTCACGTGTGGCACCTGCATGAGCCCCTGGGGTGTTTCTCTGAGCAGCATTAATGGCATGTGGGTAAGTAGTGCAGCCACGGCCTGAGGGGGGCACCATCAGTGACCAGCAGCCCTGGGGCCTCTAGGAGGAGTCTGGATCACTCCAACAGGTAAGTGACCTAGGACAGCAGAGGTGCTACCAGGTAGGGGCAGGGTTAGTGTTGGCAGAGGGAAGGCGTCTACAGCAGGTGATGGTGGAGGGACAGTGACTGTTGTGGCTCCAGGATCACACCGTCAACCTTCCTCTTGGAAGTTTATCCAGAAAAGGGACCAACCAGAATCCTGGAGACGTCTTCCTAGACGGTGAATTTACGTGAAGCCAGCAGATCTGCGTGGGGCAGAGGGCGGGCTGCCGCAGATGCGCTCGTGTCACGCCACCCAGACTCCTCCTAGGAGACGAAGGCTCTCATTCCCCTCAGTTGCTGGCAGCGTTGGCTGCTGATGGCTTGGAGATAAGTCCCTCCTTGGGACCTGACCTCGGCAGAAGGCACTTCCTCTCCCAAGGTTACGCACCTTCCCGGGGGCAGCCCACATTCAGTGACTCATCCATGCAGCTGTGCAAAGGCTCCACCGGCTTATCTCAAGACATCTCTGGGGGCCATCCTTCGGGGTTGGCCCCATGTTCCACTGTAGCCCCTCCCAGTTTAACTTCTCCCCAGTTAAGCCATCTGCATGGATATATCTGTCTCACGATCTGCTTCCTGGGGAACCCAGCCTGCACCACAGATCTTGCCATCCTCAACCCCCCACCTGTTAGGCAGCACACAGTTTTCCTTTGTCTCCTGGCTTCAGCAACGCCGTTCCTGGTTGCATTTTGTCCCGTCATAGCTACTCAACCTGAAACAATAGCTACAAACCTATCAGTGGACCTGACTCCTCCAAGCCTCAGCACTCTTTCTTCATTGCTGCAGCACTTATGCTTGCCTTTTCCAAGAAGTGTTTGAGGTAGCTCAGTGCATAACAGAGAGTTCCTTAATTACATTTTCATGTATTATGAAACAATTTATACATGCAAAAAGTCATAAAGAATAAAACAAACACCTGAACACAGTCCATCTGCCTTAAGAAATAAAGCATAAAACAACTGAACTCTGTAAATTCCTCACTGATCAAAGTCCCCACCAACACCCAGAGGCAACCACACTCCTGAATTTAGCTTTTAGTATTCTTTTACTCTAAAAAAAGGGAATGAAGTGGTATCATACCACAGGCATTCACATTCAATGTTTTTTCACTCAACATTGCTTGTGAAATCCATTCATGTTGACATGTAAGTAACTTATTCATTTTTTACTATCATATACATTCTCCGGAAAACTATGTGTAATTGATCAGTTTTCCCCAGGAGCAACATTGCAATGAACGTTCCTGTCTTTGCACACAGGTGAGTGGCTCTAGGGTACACACCTGGCTTGTAGGGTATGCGCACCTTTAATTACAAGAAATTGCTAGATGGCTGTCCAAAGTTACTGAATGAACTTATGCTCCCACCAGCAGTGGATCAGTGCACTCCGATTTATGCACTGCTCATAAATCCACATCCTCATCAATTTTGGCACTGAGAGATTTTTAAATTTTTTGTTAAGTGTGAAATGGCATGTCCTTGGTTTTTACAGTAGCCTGAATATCAGTGAAAGGAAGCCTCTTATGTTTGCCGCTCAGGTGAATAAAGGCTCACTCATTCGCTCTCTGTGCTCATGCACACGTCCTGTTTGACTCCTGCATGGGTCCCGTGCCTCGACGCTGCCTCTGCAGGACCCCGGCCTTCACGCCTGGCCTTCTCCCTGATACTCCCTCACATCTGTCTCTACCACCGCCCCCGCCCGAACCCATTTCTGGAGATTCTCTCTAACTTGACTTTGTTTTCTGATTACGTTGCTCTTGATGCTGACCTATGCCTGCCCACCGGTCCTGGGACTTCCCCCTGGCCTGTCCTGCCCTGTGTAACCCCGTCTCCTCACCTGGAGACCAGTATGTCCTCTAACCTAGTGCTTGGCTGAGGCCTGACATCTGACCTCAAACCCAACACGTCCTAAACCAACCATAAACCTGGCTGCAAACAGGCTCATTGCTTGCTTTGAGGTTTCTGTCGGTGGTACTAGTAATCCTTTGCTCAGACAGTCTTGAAGCCTTCAAGTCAATCTTAGTCTCCCTGTAACTAACTCCCTCTCCTAAGAGACAGTAGACAGGAAAGCATTAGGTAAATTATGGGGAGCAACCTAACCTAAGATGTTATAATTACATCCAATCAGTCGCTCGCTGACTGCTGTCAATCTTCCCTTTCTAAACGCTACTATCTTAGTTCTGCTGCCACCCCACTCACTGATTCTTACAAGAAGCTAAATTGAGCTGGGGAAAATCCCCTGTCGGTGGGGCATCCCTGAGGCTGTCAGGAGCTGATCACTGAGGAAGACCTCTGGGGAGGTCCCGGGGCTGTATACTGGGAACAGATCCCTGGGGCCCTCCTGAGCCCCACTAGGCAAGGATCCCAGGAGGCTTCCTGAGGCTATGTCCAGGAAGGGGTCCCTAAGGATCCACTGAGGCTTTATCAGGACATCTCTGGAGAGTCACTGAGGTCATGAAAGGACAGGATGCCGGGACAGTTCCTCAGGCTGTGCAGCATCGTAGCCCTGAATGTCTACTGAGGTTCTGTCAGCAGGGGATCCCCAAGGACCCACTGCGATCACCTCAGGGAGATTCTGTGGCTGTGACAGAAGGGGATCCCTGGAGAGCTCCCATGGTTGCCATCCGTTTAACAAACGCTTACTGTGTTAGCTGTGGAGGCAGAAGACACAGGTCTCACTGCCCAGCAGTACCTTGCGGTACCCTACGGGCTCCGTGGGAGGAAAGACAGGCGGTAAACGCTCCAGGGCGGGGACAAGGGCTGTGGGAAGCCTTTGCTGTTACAAGACAGGATAGAAAACTCAATGTTGCACGGGATCTGAGAGAGCCACTCACTCTGCTCTGAGGGCCAGGGTTAGCCTTTACTGAGGCGCTGGTTGGCATACGACTGAGATAATATACGTAAACTACCTAGCACAATACCCTGCATACAGCAAGTACTACATCAATGTTACTTGTCATAAGTGAGGAGGGACGGAAAACTTTAATCAGAAAATATCATTAAGAACTGGCACGCGTCTGTCAAGCGGCTCCCAAAGCCGCACTGCGCTCCCGTCTGAAATGCCGGACCCTGACCTCTCAGGTTAGGTCTACCGCCGACAGAAATATAAAGCAGCCACATACGTAACTTCCAATTTTCTGGCAGCTATTTTGAAAAAAAGGAGAAAGGAATGTGAAAATAATTTTAGTAATACATTTATTGAATCCAATACACAAAATATTTTACTTCATCGTGTACCCAACATAAAAATCAGCGTCATCATTCCTTCTTTGGTACTTTAGTCCTGGGTGTATTTTACCTGCACGTTTCAAGCGCCGACAGCCGCCCGCGGCCAAGGCTCCGGTGGGGGAATCTTCACGCTTCAGCCGAAGCCTGCCAACCCTCTCCTTCCCCGACCCACCTGCCCCCTCTCCGGACCCCACCACCCGTGCCCCTCACAAGCCCCGACCACTTACTTCCTCATGCTTCTCACCTCGCTGCACTGACTGCAGCGGTAAGTCAGCCACTTGGCATTTACCGATCCCTAGCAAGTGCGGGCGACAGACACCTCCTCGACCACCACTCGCAGCGGGGTGCTTTCGGTCTCCGCGTCGCCTCGCCCTCGGGTTAGGGCCACTGTCCTGCCGCTTCGCGCAGTAGGAAAACCCTGGGCCGGACACCAGGCCTAAGAAGCCTGCAGGTAGAATGACGACCCAGCACCTGCGCTTCCTCCGCGGCACCGCCCCTGAGACGCCTTTTAGTGACGTCAGGCTCCGCCGCGTCCGTCACGCGCGCCTGGGTCGGAGGCGGGATTTCCGGGTGCGCGGAGGCACAACTTCCGGAGGGAGGCGGAAGAGCTTCTCGGCTCTACTCTCGGGAATCCCGGGACCAGTGAGGGGCCGCCCGGGGTACAGGAAAGGGGCGCTGGCGCGAGTTGGCCGCCCTCGGGGTGTCGGGGCTGCGGATCTGAGGGATGAGGAGAGGGCATGGCCAGCGACGGGGCCAGGAAGCAGTTCTGGAAGCGCAGCAACAGCAAGGTCCCGGGCAGGTGGGTGTGACGGCGACCCGGGTCGGGGTCAGAGGTCAGGTGGGCGCTTCGGCCCGCTGGGCTGCGGTGGAGTCGGCATCTGGGGAGGGGTGACCTGGGCTCTGAGGAGACTCCTCGGGGTGTCCTGGGGGTCGGCTCGTGGGGTCTGGGAGGTGACAGTGGCTGCACGTAGGAGCGAGGCCAGAAAGGTGGAGGAGGAGCTGCCGGCAGGCTTGTCCTGAGACCGGCAGGCTCTCTTCTGCGAAACTCCTCGGCCCCCTGGGGAAGCTGCAAGGAACCCGCTCGGCTCCAGCCGCGAGGAGCTGGTGGAGTGAGGAAAGGGGCCGGGGCAGTCTGCGCCCGCCGGCGAGCTCGGTTTCTGCAGGGGGCGTGGTGGTGTTGACCCACTTGATTGGCGTTCTCGTCTCTCCTGGGCTGCTGCTTTTGCCCTGGGCGAGGAAGAATACTTGAGGCTCCCTGTGGATTTCCATGTTCCCATTTTCTGGCCTCAAAGCCAACTCCTGTCTTGAGTCAGCAGCGGGAAGCAAATTTTTTTTTTTTTTTTTTAGTTAAGTGCCTGCAGCGACCTGGGTGCAACCTGGAAGCTGTACAACTCCAAAGTCCTCTTCTGATTGATGTGTCACCCAGCCCAGCCCCCAGGGCCCTAGGAAACATGGGAGACATGACGGGGAAAACACCTAGGATAAAATCAGCTGCTGGTGAAAACAGATTAGAGATAAACAAACTACAAGATTTCTACACACTGTTCAGTTTGGAAACTAAAGTCTGAGATACTGAAAATTAAGATTTGTGGTCTTAACTCCAAGTAGAATCATTCATAAGCACAGTTTATTCGTAAGTGTTGCATAGTAAACACTATTGTTTGAGGGATAGAATTGTAAACTTTGGAATGCACTGTGTCGAGTCAGAAAGGTTTAATTTTCAGAATGGTCTGGGAGTTAACAGTATGAATTCCTGACTGCCCAGAAAAGCGACTTTGGAGGGGGTCACTGAAGTTGGCCAGGCACCCTATTTTATTCTATAGGACTGTGGGTTTTTTTTCCCTTTAAATAAATTTATTTATTTATATTTTATTTTCGGCTGTGTTGGGTCTTTGTTGCTGCGCACAGCCTTTCTCTAGTAGCGGCGAGCGGGGGCTACTCTTCGTTGTGGTGTGTCGTTTCTCATTGCGGTGGCTTCTCTTGTTGTGGAGCATGGGCTCTAGGCGTGCGGGCTTCAGGAGTTGTGGCACGTGGGCTCAGTAGTTGTGGCTCTTGGGCTCTGGAGTGCAGGCTCAGTAGTTGTGGTGCATGGGGTTAGTAGTTGTGGCTCGTGGGCTCTAGAGCGCAGGCTCAGTAGTTGTGGCCCACGGGTTTACTTGCTTCTCGGCATGTGGGCTCTTCTTGGACCAGGGCTTGAACCCGTGTCCCTGGCATTGGCAGGTGGATTCTTAGCCATTGTGCCACCAGGGAAGTCCTTAGGACTGTGCTTGATTGAAGAACAATAAGAAGTTTCATCAAAACCAATGTCAGGGTCCAGGATGATGTGAAAATTCCGGAATAGCAGAGAATAGGAGGTCCTAGCAGTGACAGGAACACATGCTCTAGAACACAGACTCCAAGGAAAGGAGCCACGTGGCAGTAGAACTCGTGTGTTTTTTTTAGGTATTGAGATTTTGGTTCCTTCTCTGTCTAAACAGATTCTGATTCTTAACAACCAGCTGAGGTTTGAGAATAATCGAGCTCCTTTGTGTAGTTATAATGGTGAATAAACCTTTGGATTGATGACTGTGTCTCTTGGGTATTTGTCCTTGTATTGGGTTCAGTAGTGTCCCCCCAACCCCAATTCAGGTCCTCGGACCCTGTGAATGTGACCATATTTGGAAATAGGGTATTTGCAGATGGAATCAAGTTAAAATGAGAAATGAGGTCACACTGGATTAGAGTGAGCCCTAGTTCAGTGACTGGTGTCCTTATAAGACGAGGGAAATTTGCACACAGAGAGACAGACACAGGGAAGACGGCATGTGAAGATGGAGACAGACTGGAGTGATGTCTTTACAAACCAAGGCAGGCTGAGTATTCCTGGCAGCCAGTAGGAGCTAGGAGAGGCAGGGAAGGATCCTCTCCTAGAGCCTTCAGAGAGAGCATGGCCCTGCCGACACCTTGACTTTGGACTTGTAGCCTCCAGCTCTGTGACAGGATAAATTTCTGTTGTCTTAAGCCGCTAAGTTTGTGGTACTTTGTTGTGACAGCCACAGGAAAATAATACTGTCTTCAACTTTCTTCTGTGAAATCCTGCATTCCCAAAGACAGCCTTGCTTTTTCCTTGGACTCCGATACTGTGCCGTGCCTTAGGCATTTTTGAGAGCGGTTCCCGTGTGATAGTCCCAGACTTGGAGAGGAGTCTTGGAGGCCTCCTGGAGGCTGTCACTGCAGAGGGCAGGGCGAGGAGGAGAGGTCGACTCGCCCGGAAAGGCCTGCACAGCCGCTGCGTGCTCCTCGCCTCCTGTGGCCTCATCTCTGGCAGTGCTGCTGTTTCAGGCGACAGGAGGAGTTGCAAAGGTGTGCCCGTTTCCCTGTCAGTAGATGACCTCCCTGTGGTGACCACTGGCCGCATACCTGGTCTTTACCTACACAAGCTCGGTGCTGCAGATCCCAGCTGGCTTCCAGCGGTCGTGCCAGCTCTTTTGAGTGGTTCCTGTGATTAACTTTTTTTGAGTGTGGGCCTCAACCCAGAGAGACTCAAAGGAGGAAGAATACACCCACCACAAAATATGGATCTGGTAAAGGCTCTTTTGTTTAGCACAATCCTTTATAATTAGTAATTCCTTAGTAATAATTCCTATGACAGTAGTGGCTGCTATTCATGGAGCACTTACTATTTGCCAGGCGCTATTCCTGGCGCTCTGCAAGTGTTCGTGTCTCTGGTGTTTTAGAGTTTACAAAACACACTCTGTCCTCCAAGCACACTCTGACACTCAGTGAGGTAGGCTGGTTTAAAGCCCCTTGGTTGTTCTCCCCGAAATGCCATGCCGAGAAGCTTAAGTGTTTTTGCGTGATGTCTAAGGCCCTTTATAACCGGAGCCCGCTCAATTCTTTAGCCCCATCTCCTGCCCCTCCTTGCTTTGAGCTTTGCCCTCACTGGTGCTGATGGACTTGTAGGATCCTTGCTGTACCTGCTGTGTGACGCCTCTGTCAGTTTCATGCTTTCACAGCTGACCAGAATGTTCTTTTCCTCCCTTCCCTCTCCTTCGCCTGGCTTTTTATTTTTCTTATTTATTTATTAATTTTTTGGCTTCGCTGTGTGGCCTGTGGGATCTTAGTTCCCCGACCAGGGATGGAACCCGTGCCCCTGCATTGGGAGCGCGGAGTCTTAACCACTGGACCGCCAGGGAAGTCCCTTTTTAAAGATGTTTAAGAGCTCGCCTCCAGTGTACCTCCTGGTCAGGGCTGGCCTGTTTTCATGCAGTCTGGACTAAAGTACCCCTTTGTGCGTCACACTCAGTGTTGGAAAGTGCTTGTTTTCGTCACCAGACGGTGAGCTCTGCATGTTTAGGGAGCGTGCCTTACTCATCTTTGCGTTGTTACTGCCAAATCAGTAAGTGGTGGTTGATCCAAACTGTTTTCCAGATGAACCTGGAGAGACTGAGTGATTTGGCCAAGGGCTCACACTGCACGAGGTGGTCTTGCTGGTTGATCCCCCTGTCCTGTGCACACCCTGGTCCTCAGAGTATGTATTTGGCTGATGCTTTCTTAGAAACTTCTTCTCTGGATGAGGCAGGATGTGATATGTGCGACAAGGTGGAAAGACGTCTGACTGGGGATCGGGTGGTCCAGGTTTTCGCCGTCTCTTCTGTTAATCTCTCTGTGACCCTCACCTCCCTCACGTGGCCCCCAGGGCCGTCAGTTTCTGCAGGTGTAACCTAGGGAGTTGCGTTAGGCCTACGTGGTGGTGACCTACAGGAGGATATTTGCTTGGCCTGACCCTGTTCTCTTGGATGAGAAGAGAGAGAAGCCTCTTGGCCCAGTTTTAAGAGTCTGATAATTTATTTATTCAGCAAATATTTATTTAACCCAGATCATGTGCTAGTAATGGATCCAGGTGCTAGAGACGCATCAGTGAACAAAACAGACCCGAATCTGTGCTCTCACAGAGCTAACAGCGGAGTGGGAGAGGCCGAGAATAACTAAGTTTCTTTTTTTTTTTGGTTGCGCCTCACGGGTTGTGGGATCTTAGTCCCCGACCAGGGATCAGACCAGGGCCCTTGGCAGTGAAAGCGCTGAGTCCTAATCACTGGACCACCAGGGAATCCCCTGAGAATAACTAAGTAGAGAGTTAACTGTCAGAAGGTGACGACTGCTATCAAAACAGGGCAGGGAAGCGGGATAGATCTGTCGGGGGCAGGTGCCACGTGGGGATGGTGTCATGGTGATAAGGTGGCCAGGTAAGCTCTAACAGAGCAGGTGACATTTGAGCAAGATTTGCAGCAGGTGAGGGAACAGGCCTCCTGGGTGGCTGGGAAAGCGTCGTCCAGGTAGAGGGGTGAGCTCGTGCAAAGGCCCTGGTTTCGGGGGCGATGCTGGTGTGTCTGAGGAGGAGCCCAGGGGGGCCGGCGTGACCACTGCCTGGGTGGGGAGAGACTTGTGGGGCACGAGGCCTGAAAGGTGGGAGTGGTGGGCCTCACGGTCCCAGGAAAGACAGGGACTCCCAGTCTTTTCTTCCGAGTGAAGGGGGAGCCTTTGGAGGATTATGGCAGCGGCATGCCCTGCCAATCCTGGTTTAGCAGGATTCCTTTGGCTGCCCTGTTGTAGGTAGACTGGGGGGCTGACAGGGCCAGGGCGGAAGCAGGGAGACCAGTCAGGAGGCTTTGCGAACATCCAGGTGAGGTGAGAGGCGGTGGTGGTTTGATAAGGATCAGAAAAGGTTCAGCCTCTGACTCTCTGGGCCTGTTCTTTCGTGGGCCATTGACTTGCTTGGCTCCCACGGGGCTGTGGCTTTCTGCAGTTGCACTTGGCATTCTTGCTGCACTTAACTTTAAATGCCAAGACGAAATCATAGCACACTGGGTGTGAGAACACAGGCAGCCTTTCAGCGTGGATCCGACGCTTGCTATTTTAGCACGGCTCGGCCTCCAGTGTGCTCTGCTGACAGCAAGGGTAGGCGGGCCGCTGGGGCACGTGAAGGGTGACATTTGTAAGTGCGGTGGCAGCAAGAAAGGCCGGGACGGAATAAGGCAGGGCCACGGGTGCTCGGGTAGACATGGAGCAGAAGACCATTCACAGTGTCCTGGCCCTGGCAGCTTTCAGCGCACAGCTGTCACAGCCACGAGGCGGCCCTGAACAAGTGGGACACTCAGCTCAGCTGTCGTCTCCACAGGCCACCGTCAGTCGTCAGCTGCAGGAGAGGAGCATGGCGGGGGACAGTTCATTCAGAAAATACTGGAGCACCTTCAGTGCTCCAGGTACCGTGGGGAATGCTGAGCAGAGGCGTGGGCCTCGGGGTCCTCAGGCCGAAGGAGACGGTGAACACCTGATACACAAGCAGCCTGCAGGCTCCCACAGCCGCAGCCTGGTGATGGGGGCAGAACACCGGAGCCCCGCATCCGTAGAATGCCACGTTCCCCGCCCCCGGAGGAGGTCTCGCCTAGGCTGGGACCTGGGACTGGAGCAGGGGCCAGCCTGCCACGCAGAGGTGTGGGTCGGGGTCGGGGTCAGAGCTCTCCGCAGGGAGATCCCGAGGAGGAAGTGAGGAGGGGTGTGTGGGGCCCAGAGCACGCAGGGCTTCCAGGCCCTGGAGAAGATTTGGGTCTTGGTCCCGAGAGCCATGAGGAAGCATTTCATCCTGTTCCTCCGCCTGGAAGAGGGGGTGAGAGGAAGTGGGCACGGGAAGTGGGGACCAGGGCAGTGGCTGTGGGCGGGGGGAGTGGACAGGTTCAGGGCCCGGGCTGCGGTGGGCCTCGAAGGGGTCACTGATGGGCGGGCTGTTGGGGGTTGAGGTGACCCCCAGGGTTCTGGCCTGAGGGGTGGGGTCACCCCCAAGATGTCCATATCCTCATCCTCAGAGCTTGTGACGTGTCAGTTCCACGGCAAAGGGGAATTACGTTGCAGATGGAATTACGGTTGCCCATCAGCTGCCCCTGAGATGGAGAGGTTGCCCTGGATTATCTGGTGGGCCCAGCGCAGTCACATCAACTCTTAAAAAGTATCAGAGATTGGACACAGGTGGCTCCGTCTAATCTGCGGTTGCTGGCTTTGAGATGGAGGAAGGGGCCCTGAGCCAGGGCACCTGGTGGCCTCTAGGAGCAGGGAGCAGCCTGCGCTTTTGGTCAGCAGGAAGACGGGGACCTTGGTTCCGCACCTGCTAGAAACTGAATTCTGCCAGCGAGCGACCCGGATGAGCAGGAAATGGATTCTCCCCAGGACCCCCCTCTAGAATGGACGCAGCGGGCCGACCCCTGGACTTTAGCCTGGGAGGCCCATGCTGGACCTCTGACCTCCAGAGTGTTAAGATGATGGGTGGGAATGTTCGAAGGCAGTAAGTTTGTTACAGAGGCTGCAGGAAAGCAGAGCCCTGAGCCGGAGGTGGAGGGGCAGGGAAGTAAGTGTGCCCGAGGGATGTCGGGTGGGGAAGGGGTCCTGCACTTGAAAGTGGGCCGGTACCTCAGCCAGGCTTCACGGGTGGGCTGGGCCCTCACTGGTGACCTCTGCAAAGCGTGTTTAGTCGGAGGGGTCTTCTCTGTTCTGTGTCCTCTTGCGTCCAGGGGCCAAGTGGAGGCCCCGCCTCTCTTTCCTCAGAAGTTCTGAGCTGCTGCCCCACCTGCTCTCCTGTCTTGTGTTTTTATAGACCTGGCTTGTTTTCTTGCTGGTGCTTCTGGAGTGGCTGTTTGGAGTGTCTCTTTATTCCTAGTTTTCCCTGTCACGAGGAGCCCAGGAGTCCGTGCTCTGGCAGTGACTTTGTGTTTTGTCCGGGGTGGGGGGGTCGGTCTGGTTACCACCCGTGAGTGGAGATGGTCTTGCTGTGCTGAGCACAGTGGAGGCACCTGAGGGTGGGGTTTGGCTAAATACATAGTTTGTTTTACTTGTTTGTTTTCCAGTGGTCATGTTTCATGTTATGAAACACCTTTTATTTTGTCTGGAAACATTTTGAAAAAATAAATTTAAAATGAAATCTTTTTTTTTTCCTTTTAAATGTTTATCTAATGTTGCAGATCTGGACTCTTTTGGGTTAATTTCAGATGAGGACAAAAATGACTTAAAAAAAAATCCCTGATGATTTTGGATTTGTTCTGTTTTTTTTTTTTTTTAAATTTTGTAAAATGAGAGCTGGAGGAGGTGTTTCACTCCCCTAAGTACTGTGAAGGCGAGATCAGAGGTTGGGGGTGGAAATGAACAGAACAGGCGCCGGGAGTCCTCTCCTCCATTTTCTGTTCCCACTGCAGTGGCCCCGCCTGGCCCGCCTACAGCTAGGACAAGGGCAGCGGCATGGTGACCCGGGCCCAGGGCGTGACACCTGCCCACCCCTCCCCTCCCCCACCCCTCCCTCCC
>RJWK010062485.1:0-12796 GCA_004363435.1 Platanista minor | reverse complement strand
CGTCTGTAAAATTAGTAATTGTAGTTGTCTATCCTCTGAGCTTAGTGCAGAGTAAGCACTCAGTAGGAGGTATCAGTACTCCTTCCACTTCAACAGCAAAGCATTGTTGTGAAGTTTAACTAAGTCAATGGATATGAAAGAACTTTCTAAATGGCAAACTGCTATACAAATCTTAACAAACATTAGGTGTTACTGCCTCCCAAAGCCATGGAACAGCTCAGAATGATAATACTTTTGCACTGGTATGTCCTACATGGGCCAAGAGAATATATGGGTTTCTGTACTAAATCAGAAGGTATTAGGAAAAGAAAGCATAAAACTTAGAGAACAATCGTCTTTTACCGTGATGCTTAAACACGCTCAGGCAACTGCTGAAAATAAGTGCTGAAGACATAATGGACTTACCTTTCTTTCCTTTTAGGCTACTGCTATTCTTACTAAAAGTTTACTTCATCTTCAAAATATACAACATGGACGCTTATAGAAATTCTTAAGCATATCTAGAGCCTACTGCCAAATACTATAGTTCAATTCATATCTTTAATCTCATTTTGAAACGGCAATTAGAAATGTGTATTTCAGGAAACCACGAGCTGGTCTTTCTGAACCCATGAAAGAAGGCCAGGATTCACCTTAGCATAAGATGATAACTACTGAATTACTATAAATTATTACAGTATCAGAAAGAAGGTCATTTTCAATTACGGGTTCCATTTACCTCTGGCTTACAATAGCGACGAGTATATGTTAACTCAATAATCAGCCCAAGTTATTCATTCTGTTCTTGGATTTTGTTAAAAAAGATCCAAGGGGGATAAACATTCTTCTGGAGCAAGATTCTTTTCAAATCTCTGACAGAAAGAATAAAAAAAAGAAAGAAAATGTGTTTAAAATCCTTTATTATATTATCCATTTATTCCAACCCTGTGATGCTAACATATGAGATTCAAAGTAAAGTTTCCCCCTCTGGAATTTACAAGCGGTATTACAATCCTTTCCTCCAGAGAGACTAGACGGAAGAAAATAAGCTCACTTCTATATATTTATTTCTATGTTTGTTTATTTCATGTTGGTCTCCTAACCAGACTGTAAACTCCCAGAAGTCAGGGACCACATCAATTTTGCCTACCACTGTATGTCCAACTCCAAGCACAGTGCCTGTAAATAGACACATAAATAAATACTTCTTGGGATTCCCTGGTGGCGCAGTGGTTGAGAGTCCCCCTGCCGATGCAGGGGACACGGGTTCGTGCCCGGGTCTGGGAAGATCCCACATGCCGCGGAGCTGCTAGGCCTGTAAGCCATGGCCGCTGAGCCTGCACGTCCGGAACCTGTGCTCCGCAACGGGAGAGGCCACAGCAGTGAGAGGCCTGCGTATCTCAAAAAAAAAAAAAAAAAAAAAAAAAACTTCTTGAATATCTACCTATGTGAAGGATGGCTTTCACTACTAAATATTCTTATATGTATTTGCCTTATTTATGCATTCTGGTCCTTTGATTTGTTTGGTTATTCAAGTGCCAGCAACACACTTTTCTTTTTAAATTAGTAGACTAGTTTTAGAGCAGTTTGAGATTCACAGCAAAACTGAGCAAAAAGTACACAGTTCCCACTTATACCCTCTCTCCCTCATCCCATACAGCCTTTCCCATTATCAACGTGCCATACATACCAGTGTGCTTCATTTGCGAGAATTCATGAACCGACACTGACACATCATTATCAATCAAAGTCCATACTTTATTGCATTCATGGTACAAGTAACTATTTCTTTATTTATAGTATAGTCATCCCCAAACATTTACATACTGAGATACATATTACTTTCTTATAAATTAATTTATTCTTTATTTATAGTTAGGGTATTCCATTGTTGTTTTCTTTAAGTACAAAAGTAGGTTGTATTTATCTATGAATTCCAATTCTGGATAGTAAGGAGGTATTAAAAAGTATATGCTATCAAAAGGGAAAATGGAGTATGACAGGGTTGAGAGCCACGGCTCTATACGGTGAATTCAGATTTCTGGAAGAATACGGTATTAACTTTTGCTTACCTTTTTTAAAGGAACTTTGAAAGCAATGACAGGAGTCCCAGGCATCCGCTGTCAACTGGGAGATAGCCTTTCCAACTGTTAATATATTTTTTATTAGGCAAATTTTATGTTAGGCTGTCTCCCTGCATAGGATGCATGCCCCTTGAAAATGGAAATCATATCCCTCTATAGTAGGTCCCTCTTCTTTCTGCTTTGTATTTTGCTGCGCCACATATTCAACCCCACCTAGTAATAACTTATCCTTCCCTTGTTCCTGTTTTCCCATCTTGAAAACAGATAAGAGGCAACGAAACAATGCAAAGGTCTCAAAAAATAAGGGATATCTAAAATTAGAGATGGCCAGAACTTCTGTATCCCTGATAAAACGTAGCCCGGTGTTGAATACTAAGGTGTCATTAATACATGCGTGTTGACAGAAATAGTTTAAATCCAATTCTTCCACTTCACAGCTTAGTTTTAGTCCTCATAACAAATCTGATAATAAAATTCCTTCATACTAGGAATCACAGTGAAAAATACTATTCGAACTGACTTCTGTAAGATGAGTTCGAACTAAGGTTAATTCAGTGTATCTGAAGCATAGAAAGTGAGGGCAAAAGTGGCACAAGATGGGGCCAGAGAAGCAGAGAGGATTCTAGGCCACGCAGAGTCTTAAAGGCCAAAAGTTTCTTTTCTATTGTCAAAACAATGTTTTTGAGTGATGTTTATGAGCAATGTTCCAACTTGCTTTTAAGGTTTCTTGTATGAAGAATGGATTGGAAGGAAACAAGAAATATGGACACTAGTTAGGACCTAATTGCAACAGACAGGCAAGTTCAGTATTAGGATGTTGAGGAAGAGTTGACAGATTCAAAAGAAATTCAGGAGATAAACTGAAGCGGACTTAATGGGGTATGAGATGGAGGAAAGGAAGGTCTTAGGGAATTAAAGGGTTTACTGTGCATATGAGCAAAGCCTCAAAATTAATCATGGGAACGTACAGAGGTAGATATCTCAAATGACACCGGTTAGGAAGCAACAGTATGCCCTTTATAATTTCAAGAGACAACATAAATCAACTGTTTCAATGGAAAATTCCGCCGTACCGGTGCGTTTTGTCACTCAAACTTAGTTCCAGTTCCTCTTACTCACATTTTCTGTGCCAAAACAACACAGCTTGAGGAATTGAAGGGGATTCCATTTTGGTAATTGAGGAGTGTCCCCAACACTGACAGTCCCATCTTAAAAAGCAGTTCCTCTGCATTTTACCCGACGAGCAATGGCCAGAGCCTCCCTTTGAAAACGATGGGGAGAAATCAGAACATCACACACTGTCCCTTTCAGCTACTGTGAACTGAGCCGCGAGACGACCAATACCCCCTAGCACAGCGAGGACGGGGCAGCGCGCGGGGGCAACAGTGACAGGGAACAGCACAAGAGACGAAGCCCAGGCCCAGGGGCTCTCAGCTCCACGGGCAACGCCCAGGGGCCAAGGCGTATCACCTTTCCGGGATGTGCTTTCCGCCCTTCCTCTTGGCCGATGAACGTCCGGAAAAGCCGCGACGCTGACCCCAGCGCCGCGGGCATGATGCCACTGGCTCACGTGACCCTAAAGATACCGCCAACCCAACGCCAAGAGTGCCAAAGTCCCGAACCCGGCGGCCCCACTGCCAGCACAAGGACACGAACCACAGGAGCCTAGGTAGAAGCCCACGCTGCTCGCGAACCTCCTTCTACTGCGCATGCGCCACCGCCCGTCGAGATGACGTCATCAAGCCGGGATACTGACAAGCTTGATTAGTAAAGAGGATTCTGATGCCTGCAATTTCCCTCCTTATCCAGAGGTTGGTAGCAGAGGTCCATTAGTTCGTGTGTGTACCCTTCAGAATTCCAATCATCTGGGACTTGGAAAGTTGTCCCAGTCTCCCAGTTTCTAGTGTGGTTCTTTCAGATATTTCCCAAATGCTTACATTCACACTTCTATCTTGTATGTAAGTATTTGTAAGTAACGGATATCCTGTATTTTATAGAAGAGCAGCATACTATACATAGTCTACAATCTGTCTTGGATAGTGATTTTCCCAATTTTTGCATCCATCCCTTCTATTGTCTTCAATAGCTATATAACCTTACATGATTTACATGACCAGTCCAATATTGATGGACTTTTAGTTGTTTTCAGTTTGGGGGGTTTTTGTTTTTTGTTTTTGTCCTCTGTTACAGATAGGATGCAATGTGAACCTCTTTACACATGTATATAGCTACATATAAATTTCTAGACATAGAATTTCTTCAATGAAAGAGATGCAAACTTAAAATATTCAAAGATTTTCAATCAATCTAATCTGACTAATCAACCTTCAAAAATATTCTATCAACTTATACTCCACTCAGAGTGAAACATTTATTGGGTTTCTATTATATGCCTGGTATCATGATACAGGTTGACAGTATGTATTTACATTTTAGACAATTCCAAAAAATGTCTGAGAAAGGTAAGAGTGGAGCTCAAGTATCACATTTCCTCACAGTATCAGGCATAGGGATCTGGACCTGTGAGAAAAACTATGAATCCTGTCACAAGTGGAGCACCAAAGAACAGCATGTCCTACAGTAGGTCTGAGGTTATAATAGCATACTAAATTCCATTGTTATTTATAATAACAAATGATGTTTGTTAGTTTTACTTTTTAGTTTCTAATATCTTTTTTCTAAACATCTTTATTGGAGTATAATTGCTTTACTATTGTGTGTGTTAGTTTCTGCTTTATAACAAAGTGAATCAGTTATACATATACATATGTTCCCATATCTCGTCCCTCTTGCGTCTCTCTCCATATCCCACCCCTCTAGGTGGTCACAAACCACCTAGCTGTTCTCCCTGTGGGATGCAGCTACTTCCCAGTAGCTATCTATTTTACGTTTGGTAGTGTATATATGTCCATGCCACTCTCTCACTTTGTCACAACTTACCCTTCCCCCTCCCCATATCCTCAACTCTATGCTCTAGTAGGTCTGTGTGTTTATTCCCATCTTACCCCTAGGTACTTCATGACCTTTTTTTTTTCTTAGATTCCATATATATGTGTTAGCATACGGTATTTGTTTTTCTCTTTATGACTTGCTTCACTCTGTATGAAAGATTCTTGGTCCATCCACCTCACTACAAATAACTCAGTTTCGTTTCTGCCTATGGCTGAGTAATATTCCATTGTATATATGTGCCACATCTTCTTTATCCATTCATCTGTTGATGGACACTTAGGTTGCTTCCATGTCCTGGCTATTGTAAATAGGACTGCAATGAACATTTTGGTACATGACTCTTTTTGAGTTATGGGTTTCTCAGGGTATATGGCCAGTAGTGGGATTGCTGGTTCCTATGGTCGTTCTATTTGTAATTTTTTAAGGAACGTCCATACTGTTCTCCATAGTGGCTGTATCAATTTACATTCTCATCAACTGTGCAAGAGTGCTCCTGTTTCTCCACACCCTCTCCAGCATTTACTGTTTCTAGATTTTTTGATGATGGCCATTCTGAACGGTGTGAGATGACATCTCATTGTACTTTTGATTTGCATTTCTCTAATGATTAATAATCTTGAGCATTCTTTCATTTGTTTGTTGGAAATCTGTATATCTTCTTTGGAGAAATGTCTATTTAGGTCTCCTGCCCATTTTTGGATTGGGTTGTTTGTTTTCTTGTTATTGAACTGCATGAGATGCTTGTAAATTTTGGAGATGAATCCTTCGTCAGTTGCTTCATTTGCAAATATTTTCTCCCATTCTGAGGGTTGTCTTTTAGTCTTGTTTATGGTTTCCTTTTCTGTGCAAAAGCTTTGAAGTTTCATTAGGTCCCACTTGTTTATTTTTGGTTTTATTTCCATTTCTCTAGGAGGTGGGTCAAAAAGGATCGTGCTGTGATTTATGTCACATGCTTGCCCGTGTTTTATAGCCTTAGCTGCAGAGGTTCTGTGAACTCTTTGGCTGTTCCCATCTAAAATACTATTTTCTATGAGATAGGAGCACTGCAACACATGACTATTTATGGAAGCAGAGTTCTGGAGTATTTGGGGTCCATACACAGGAAAATCACTTCATAGTAAGCACATGAATGAGGAATAATGTAGTGTGGAGGGTCAGGATAATTGATGTCAGTCATGAGGAAGGGGGTACTTTCCAGCCATAACTCTCTCTGCTGGGAGACTGTCCATTTCTAGGTGCCTATTCAGCACTGGCTTCATGCAATAGAGCTCCGAGGCCCTCAGGCTGGGGGTGGCGGGGTGGGGTGAGGGAGGTCAATATGGTGCTGCACCTATAAAAACGGGAAAACTGATCATACAAATACAAATGATAAAAAACAAACTCGATGTGCCTTTAAAATGGCCACGTAGTCCCTGAAGAAGAAAATAAATGAAGAATTCTAAGGCAGAATAGCAAGAAAGAGTGTTTACTACCACTAAGAATATTAATAAGAACTCAGTAAATTTTCTTGGTTTTATCTGCACGAAAAGGTACCTAACATAAATCCCAGAGCTGCTGAGAAACATGCTTGTCAAACCTTTGCAACAGCTTGGGACTCTCTTATAAAAACTTTGGGAGACTATTAAACTTGAAGTACAAAGCCCTTTGAAAACAGATATTCTTATCTGTTCTACCATATTAGTCCCTTGTGGGACAGTTGTGATTCAAAGAAAATTAAATAGTGATATTTTTTAAAGTGGTTGAGAAAACACAGCACTTCTAAAGGCTTAAATCTGGAAGCATTTCAAATATGAGGTTTAGGATTACTAGTACAGTTGCCTAATCTCCTAATTACTTGAGAATGAGGGCACTTTTATGTATCTCTCTTTTTGGAATCACTGGAAATATCAATTAAACATAACAAATAAAGAGAATCTCCCTTGGGATATGAGATCATATTATATAAATGATGACCTTCTGCCAGTGGTTAACAATTTTTCTTTAATCAATCCAGAGAGTTTTCCTAAGCCCAAGAAATTTGGTAGCAATAGTTGAGGGGTCTTTTAAGCATTTATGAGATGCTACAATCATCAGAACTGCAATTATCTTTGAAAAAAGATGATTTCTGTATATATCATGTTTACCATAGTGACACCAACAAAATCTTTCAACATCCACAGAAAACTTACAATTTTCTTTCCCCCCTGCTCTTGCTATGTTTGCAGTCTCCCCGTGCAAGAAGCGTTGAGAAGGTATCTCACCAGTGTCACCAGCAGCCACAGGCAAACCACTTATCACCAGATACCACTGTTGCTATTGGGTATCAGTGTAACCAGAGACATGTACAAGAGCCTTTGTTGGGTTACAGTGGGGCTAGGATCCTCAAGCACAATGAAGCCATAGAGGTTCTGGGTAGATGTAAGGTAAATTTTATTTTCTCCTTTTCTACAACATGTTGCTAGAGGGATATCAAAAACTATTGCTGAAATACCAATGAATACTTTGTTTTTTAACCTTTTATTAAGAGTCCCATCTCTTTTAAGAACTGGGATATAATTTTGAGAGAAATAAACAATAGGAAAATTCAACTGACAAGAGATCATACTGTACTTGACTTTTCTGTTCTTTGCTACACTTATTTGCTGAGACAAACGTCTGTTCTCAGCCTTTTTTTTTTTTTTGCGGTACGTGGGCCTCTCACTGTTGTGGCCTCTCCCGTTGCGGAGCACAGCCTCTGGATGCGCAGGCTCAGTGGCCATGGCTCGCATGTGGGATCTTCCCAGACCGGGGCAGGAACCCGCGTCCCTTGCATCGGCAGGCGGACTCTCAACCACTGCGCCGCCAGGGAAGCCCTCTCAGCCTTTTTTTTAATGGCTCTGTTCAATAGAAAGGACACATAGTACACTGCACATACTTAAAAAACACAATTTAAGTTCTGAAATATGCATATACCTATGGAACTGCCAACACAATCAAGAAAAGGAACATATCCATCACTTGCAAGTGTTTTTATGCCTCATTCATAAAGCCCCTTTTTATCCCTCACATTCCACCCCTCCACATCCCCAAGTGACCACTGATATGCTTTCTAACGTTATACATGTATTTGCATTTTTGTAGAAATTTATATAAATGGACTCACACAGTGAGGACTCTTTTGTCTGGCTTCTTTCACTCAATGTAATGATTTTGAGAGTAATTCATATTTTTGTGGCTATCAATAGTCTATTACTTTCTTTTCCTGAGTAGTGTTTCACTGTATGAGTATACCACAGTATGTTTAGTCATTCTCCTGTTGATGGGTGCTCGAGCTTGTTACAATTCTGTCTATTAAAAATAAAGATGCTATGATGATCCATGTACAAGTCTTTGTATGAACATATGCTTTCATTTTTCTTGCATAAATATCTAGGTGCAGAAAGGATGGATCATACGGTAGGTGTACGTTCAACCTATAAAGAAACAGCCAAACTGTTGACTGAAGTTACTGTGCCATTTTCCTTCCCACTACCAGTGTAAAAGTTTTCCAGTTCCTACAGTGCTTCACCAATACTTGGTGTGGTTGGTCTTTTCGAATTTTAGCCATTCAATTGGTGTGTAGTGGTATCTCTGGGGGCTTTCATTTTCATTTAGCTAATAATTGATTAAATTGAGAAACTTCATGTGCTTATTTGCATCTGTACACCTCCTTGGCAGGATCTCTTTTTAAATATTTTTACCCATGTTGCTAATTTATTAACAATATTCTAATTACTGAGTTTTGAGAGTCCTATACTTGTTAGAAACACAAGTATTTTCAGGTATATAATTTGTAAATATTTTTTTCCAATCTGTAAATTTTCTTTTATTAATAATGGCTTCCAAAGATGAAACCCAATTTATCACTTTTTTTCTTTTATGGATCTTGTTTTTGGTGTCATCTCCAGGAAATCTTTTCTTAACCCAAGGTCAAAAAGATTGTGTCCAAGTTTTAGAGATTTATGTTTTGATCTACATTTAGTTAATTCTTTATTTTGTTTGTTTTTGTTTTTTGTTTTTTTTGGGTTTTTTTGCGGTACGCGGACCTCTCACTGTTGTGGCCTCTCCCGTTGCGAAGCACAGGCTCCGGACGCGCAGGCTCAGCGGCCATGGCTCACGGGCCCAGCCGCTCCGCAGCATGTGGGATCTTCCCGGACCAGGGCACGAACCCGTGTCCCCTGCATCGGCAGGCGGACTCCCAACCACTGCGCCACCAGGGAATCCCTATTCTGTTAAACTCTTTAATGCGCTGTCCAATAAACCTGAATATCAAGCTCAAACGCCACGTAAGAAATGTTTCCAGGGGTGCTAACAGCCAACAAGTTAATATGATTCCTATACACTTGACACAACTCGCCAGAGGTCTTGAATTCGGTGAGCATATTGACCTCCTTTAAGAAAGATCACCATTTAAACTTCAAATGCTAAGTTCTAAGAGAATGAAGTAAGTAATAAGTGATATTCACGTTCAGAGGTGGAAGAGAAAAGAGGTCTCACCTTGAGTAGAACATCTTGGTGGAGTCTCTAAAGTGGCAAACAGTAAGGAGAACACTAACCAACTAAGACTCTGAATAAATTGAGAATTAAGATGAAAGCCTAAGATGGAGGTGAAAATGTCCCCTAGATTTAAGGATACACTTCGGTTGAAAGGGAAAATATTGAAAACGATGCAGAAAATGCTAAATAGTACACAAAAAAATTATTAGAATAAAAATTCTATTACAATAAACCAACTTATCAAAGTTTGTTTGCAGAATATGAACCCAAAATAAATGCATCACTTGCATTTCTGTACATTAACAATGAACAATCTGAAAAAGAAATTAGGAGAACAATTCCATTTACAATACCATCAAAAAGAATGAAATACTTAGGAATAAGCTTAACCAAAGACATGAAAGACATGTACACCGAAAACCACAGCATTATTGAAAGAAATTCAGGAAGACATAAAAAAATGGAAAGACATCCCCTGTTCATGAACTATTGTTAAAATGTCCATATTACACAAAGCTATCTACAGATTTAATGCAATGCCTATCAAAATCCCCTATTTTTGCACAAATAGAAGAAACGACTCCAAAATTGATATGTAACCACAAAGGACCCTCAATAACCAAAGCAAACTTGAAGACCTCACACTTTCTTTTGAAATGAAGTTTTCTTGTTATGGTGGGTTAAAAATCCAAAGTCCTAAATGTCCATAAATTATCCTCTCAAATTTATATTTTGATTCATTCTCAGTGACAGGGCTTTCCATGCCTGAGTGGCATTGAGGGCTCCTTCAATATCTGTAGCTTGGACTTCTGTCACTGACATGGTGTGGTTATCTCACAGCCTTGGCTGTTTTATCAGTTTATCAAGTCCCTCATGAACCATGCTCAAAAGGGCCCCACGCTTGCTTGGTTTCATGCTCTGCTATTGCTGTCTTGAAATTCTTAATAATTTTATCTTTGAACTTACGTTTTGCAAGTAACATTTATGGGACAATAAAATGTACGCATGAGCAGAGGAGACATGTGCAATATGTGTGTCTGCCACCATTCCTGCTGCCCCATTCACATCTAGTTTTTACCCTGCTTATGGTGTGCTTTCCATGACATGCTTACTTGGTACCCATTTGGAGTCTTACTGAGTTCCACCAGAATTCTGTGCTACTGGTCACATCCAAGACTAAGTGAACATGTTAACAGCTTCGGGAAGCCATGCTTTCCATCTGAATATGAAATTACTTCTAACACAGAAAGAAAGAAGTTCTTTTTTAAGAAACAAGAATGTCCAAGGAAACTTATCATATCCTTTCTTACTCGTGTTACTTCCCAATATTAGCCACACACTTCTGCTGAAAAAGATGACATATATGAAAAAGAGAAGAGAGAACAACACACAGAACCCATTTAGGGCTCAACCTAACCTAGTATGATGTCATCTTATCTCGATTCTATCTGGAAAAAGAATTTACTTGGGCACATTCACAGGTGCCAGGTGAACATGAATTTGGGGAGGACACTATGCACCCCAGTGCAAATACTTTCAACACTTATTCTTTGCAGTTTGAACAAGAGGCACTATACTTTCATTTTGCACTGGAGCCCACACATTATGTCACTTTTTACTGTTAGAGCCCATGTTGGAAAATGGGGCTTCATGACATAGCCAAGTGAGTCTGTCAACTGAACTCGAGAATTATCCTGACTTACCCATTTTTTTGCGGAAGTTGGTTCCAGGCAAACACATGTGAAAGGGGCATGCCCACGGTGGAGCAGAGAACTTTTGTCTCTAGATCACCAGACTCACTCCCAAGATGAAGAAAATAAGAGCTTAGCAGAGCATGGCCACTTATTCTTCCTAACTTTGCCAGTCAAGTAGGTCACCTCACCTAGCCAGTGTCAGTGAATGTAAGAGCAAGGAGGTTAAAAGTTATACTAATCAAATTCCCTTCACATGGTGGTACCATTAGGAATGAGAAGGGAAATTGTCACTAATGCTCCCCTGTTTTTTTCAATCTCTTAACCCACTCAACTATGCCTTTAAGCCTATAATTAACGGAATAAGGCTCTCCCTTCAGGAAAAAGAATAGACTTTTAGGACAGTTCTGCTCACACTTTTATGGGGCTACTCATTCGAGTGGCCTCCTGGAACTGCTGGTGGACAACTTAGAGTTTCATCCCAGAAGTCTCTGATATGGGTGAGAAATTGCATTAATATAAATTAACTACAAGGCTACTCATATCCAATGATCAGAAACAACTATTTGTTCTACCAGCCGTCCACAGCACAGCTAACCATAGAAATTTGATGAGGTTAAAAGACAAACTAAGATTAAACACATAAAAGCATCCAGTAATACAATTCAGAAATCATAGAAATGTTGCAAATTTGAAAGTACAGCTTTGCCAGTGTCAAATTCTTCACAGAGAAATTAAAAGGGCACAGATTAAACCCACCTATGAATTAAGGTCCCAAAGTATTAAAGCCCAATCTTGAAATCAAGTTTCCTTGTTAGTGTGGGTTAAAAATCCAAAGTCCTAAATGTCCATAAACAATCCTCCCAAATGTACATTTGGTTCATTCTCAGTGACAGGGTTTTCATTGCCTGAATGGGACTGCGGGCTCCTTCAGTATCTGTAGCTTGGACTTCTGTCACTGATACGGGTGTGGGTCTCTCCGGGCCTTGGCTGTTTTATCAGTTTATCAAGCCTCTCATGATCCATGCTTTTAAAGAGTCTGAAGAGTTACTATGATACAATTTGATTTTACAGCACTGTCCCCAAAATTTAAAAACAATCTCAAAAGCAAGCCAATCCCCATCCTAGAAGAGTGAAACTAGGCACATTTTTGTTCCCAGAATCCAGTACAGAATTTGACCAAAGAACATAGCAGAATCTCAATGGCATTTGAGAGAAAGAAAAGTCTCTTTGGCTTTAGCCTCACTAGGATGTCCATTAGTCTATGCCATTTATTTGAAATTTCTGACCTGCGAACTTAGAACCAGGAGGAATCTTTCAGCCTGACGTTGATTTGTCACTATGAATTTGCCATGTGCAGTGCACAGCCCTGAGCATCTATCACACGTGGACTCTTAAGTTATCCTTCCTCTTTGATGACCTTGTGGTTCACATTGCAGTACTGAACTGATTATGGGTTCTGTCTAGTGACATTACACCTCCAGTTCTGATGCGTAGATTTGACAGTCTTATGTCGCCATGGCCATTTTCACTGCCTCCTGCTATGGAACTGCATAGACCAAAGGCAGCTGCCTTTAAGAGAACATTTCTTCTTCC
>RJWK010062484.1:0-12750 GCA_004363435.1 Platanista minor | reverse complement strand
CTCCTGCTTAAAAGCTAACGATGATTCCCTCCACGATAAACTCCAGCCCCTCCTCATGAGCTGCTGTTCTGTCCTGACGTTCACACCTTGAGGCCTGCCTTTGGCCATTGGGTACCTCTGACTTTATTGTCTTGGAGTACCCTCAGGCCGTTTCCCATCTCTGAGCCTTTCTGAGCCTCTTCTCTCTGCTTGGAATGTACTTTCTCACTTCTGCTGTTAGCTTACCCTTCAAGACTCTGCTTAGCTGTCATCTCTTCTGGAAAGTCTTCCCTGACTTTCTGACCCCCGCCTTGGTTTTGGCTTGGACCCTGCTGGGTGCCCTCTCAGTGTCTTGTGCATTTTCCCCTACTGCCCCGATGCAATCACGTTTAGTTCCTTAAGCACAGAGAATGCCTTGCCAGTGCTGAGACTATATCCTTCCTTTTATACACTCAGTGGTCAGCACAGGGCCGGGCATGGAGACCACCTCAAAACGTGTGTGTTGAACTCAAATGAAATGAGGGGCAAACAGCTTTTGAACTATCTGGCAAATCTGTTTTCAGCAAAGGATTATAGAAGCTTAAGTGGATTTAGGTAAATGTATATATGTCATGTCTCTATGGGATTCCCATATTTTGCAGAAGCTTCTGAAAGGAACTCTTTTATGTCTATAAGCGTAATGGCTGTGCCTATCAAAGAAAAAGCATTAAAGACAACGGAGGTGGTAGCAATGGCATCGGTGTATACTGTATTCTTTTCACAAGTTTGTTATTCTCAGGAAATGTAGCATGTCATCAGTGTGATTTTCATGTTTCCTTGTAATTTTATTGGACATAATGTCACCACAACTAATAAACCTGCCATATAGTGACAAAATATCACTAAGCAAAATTTGATCTTCATAACTGTAGGAAAAGTGCTCTTCTTTTGGTATGACTAGTTTTCTTATAAAACAAGTAAATGGTCGAAAGGAAGAATAATGCCTTGAGAGGATGTTTCCAAATGGATAAAAGAGACCTGCTGTTTATTTGTAGTCTGTAAACACAATCATTCTTCGAGGATGAACAGGTAATGCTTTTACCTGGCACCTCATAAAATTCTGAATTCGGGATTTTGTCATTTTTTATGGCTTTGCAGCGCTGTGCAATTTTAGTGTGGATTAACTTTGGATTACTCTTCTGCAGCAAAAGTGAAAGGTGCCAGAGCCAATTCCTGGCTGAAAGCTGCCCCTTTGTCACCTCTCCCTGGGGACCAGGCTTGGGCAAAACGCTTCCCTTCTTTTTGTTCATTTTCAACCCAATAGAATGTAAGACCCTGAGGATCTGGTTTCATTATAATTTTCTTGAAATAATGACCAAGTAATGACCAAACATCACAGTAAAAGTCTGATCTTCATAAATATATAAATTCGCATTTCATCCCAATAGGATGTAAGATCCATGAAGCTGGTGAATTTTGTCTGTTTTGTCAACATCAGTGTATCTTTTAAAAAATTTTTATTTGTTTATTTTTGGCTGTGTTGGGTCTTCGTTGCTGCGCCTGGGCTTTCTCTAGTTGCGGCGAGCAGGGACTACTCTTCGTTGCAGTGTGTGGGCTTTTCATTGCAGTGGCTTCTCTTGTTGCGGAGCACGAGCTCTAGGCGCGAGGGCTTCAGTAGTTGTAGCACATGGGCTCAGTAGTTGCGGCTCGCAGGCTCTAGAGCACAGGCTCAGTAGTTGTGGTGCACGGGCTTAGTTGCTCCGCGGCATGTGGGATCTTCCCGGACCAGGGCTCAAACCTGTGACCCCTGCATTGGCAGGCAGATTCTTTTTTTTTTTTTTGTGGTACGCGGGCCTCTCACTGCTGTGGCCTCTCCCGTTGCGGAGCACAGGCTCCGGACGCGCAGGCTCAGCGGCCATGGCTCACGGGCCCAGCCGCTCCGCGGCACGTGGGATCTTCCCGGACCGGGGCACGAGCCCTTGTCCCCTGCATCGGCAGGTGGACTCTCAACCACTGCGCCACCAGGGAAGCCCGGGCAGGCAGATTCTTAACCACTGCGCCACCAGGAAAGCCCAACATCAATGTATGTTAAACACTGAATATGGTGCCTGCTACAGTGTAGGTGATCAAAAAATATTTGTTGAAATATTTTTCAGTGGAACCCCTGTGGGCCTGGAACTTCTCCCCAGTAAGACATACATCTGTGCAGTTTGAATTTCCAGGGCATTTAAAATACCAGTTCCATTCCCAAGGTTTAATCTAAAGAAATATTGGCCATCGGTCAGGTGAGGGGTATACGTGTGAAGCACAGATCTCCTTTTGGCCCCTGAAATCACTGACAGAATCAGCTTCATCCATTGCTATAAGAAATTACTGACGGACTGCTCTGTAACAGTTTCAGAAACTCTGTGTGTGTGTGTGTGTGTACCTGATGAAAATGTTTAGGGAAAAGATATTTCCGATCTCACGTATGCTTCATTCCACAGTACTCCCGTTTCTTTTCCCTTGGCCGTGTGGAGCTAAGCCTCGTCCAAGACAAAAGCCTCAAGTCGGGTCGTAGACCCACAAGGTGAAGGGTGTTTCCATTTCAAATGGTGCAGGCTGGGGTGCAGCAAGCATGAGACTGATCTCGGGGAGATAGTAGTGAGCAGTGGCTTGAAGAGAGATCTTAGTTCCCTGCCCAGGAATTGAACCTAGGTAGCCTGAGTGAAAACCAGGAATCCTAGCTGCTAGTCTACCAGGGGCTAGAGGCTAGAGGCAAAGTTGCCCTGGCTCTTGCCCTGTTTGAAAACTGAATTTCTCAAGGAGGCAAAAACTGCAAAAGCAGATACAGAGTTTATTATCAGAGACACAGCACAGCATGTGGGAGAGCACACAGAGAAACTATTTATTTAAGACAGAAGCAAGGCAGAAATACACACCCGGAAAAAAAGGGTGTGGGTGACCTCCCTAATGAGGAGAAGCACAGTAAAGAGGTGGTAGAATCATTTATATAGGGCAGTTCTTCCGGCTCTTTGTCTACCTTTGGCTGATTACCTTTTTTCTTTCCCCACACCTGACCAGTCCTAGGGTCCTTCCCTGATACGTGTACGCATCTTTTTGCCAAGATCGATTCCAGCGTGGAATGGGGTGACGCCCCCTCCCTTTTTGACTCCCGAGGAGCCTTTCTGTGCATTTGCAGTCGGGGAGGTTTCCTTGACCTCAGGAGGGGTCATCTTATCTCTTTACTCCAGCAGAGCTCAGCTCCCGCCATTAACTTGGTCCTTGGAGTGTCTGGGAAAAGAAAGCTCCAGTTTATTCCACTTGACAAACTCCAGCTGTCCAGTCCGGGGCCCATCTACCTGCTACCTCAGGACTCCCAAGAAGCCTTTCCCATGTATTCTTTTTGGTTGGGAGGTGGGGTACACAGTGGGTGGACTCCAGGCCTCTTTCCCAGTTTTTCTTAAGACCCAGTTCAGACAGCCATGGTAAGGGAATGAGTTTGGAGGGTAGTCAGAAGCTGCGGCACTCTGGTTGAGATCAAAACACTTTAGACGTTCTTCAATCCACAGCATAATGGTTATTGAAAAAGCTCAGTGAGCCTGCATTGTGGTTCTGGGTTCAGTAATCCCTTTTTAGCCACATATTTACATTTTTCTTGGATTGTTCAGGAAATAGGATGAGGTGTAATACTCAAAGGAGGGGCTGCAGTTTAGAAATCTAGGCTTAAAGACCACTGTTTTCTGGGTCATGCTCACGGGTACCAAAAGCTCAGTCTCCCTGTCTCACTGCGGGCTGTGGGTCACAAGCTTGAGTCCCAGGCTCCTGGAGCTGGCTCTATGGATGACTGGGGCTGCTCGTGTTCAGCCCGGTTCAGCCACGTCGATGGGATGATAACACCGACCCCTCCGAGTTGCGTCGAAACTTAAAAAAAGACCAAGCGTGAGGAACGCGTTACAGTCTTGTGACATGGTGTCATCCTAAAGGCCATCACTGCACTTCCCTTTCCTCCAGATGTGAGGGTTAAGCCCTTGAAAACTTAAAGTCCCTTTCTGCTACTGCCGGTTTTCTTCTTTGTTGGAGCTGGAGGGAGGCTTAGCACCAAATCTGTAGGGCGCTTTCAGCGAGGTCTGCGAGACGTTCGTTTGTGCCATGGCCTTACCGCTCTGTCTCTTTTCTGCCTCTGTCTTTGTTTGCCCTTTGCTCTTTCTTCTGTTATGCCATCTGGCAGCAGGATAGGAACTTTGATGGAAGCAGCTTTAAATTCTTTTGGGGAAAAGTTATTAGATGAAGAACCAACCAAACAAATATGGCTGCACCAACTCCTTTTCTTCTCCTTTGAGTTTAGAGGAAGGATGGAGAACAAAGCTGATCCGCAGTGGGGCACTCAGTTTGGCCACCGTTGCTTCCTGCACAATGACAATCCACGAGTGAACACTAACCTCTTTCAAAGAGACCACATCTGGGGGAGAGGGTGAATTTTGTCAGCTCCTTGGCTGAAAATAACCAGTAATTCTTAGCTGATACCATTTAGAATGAACAGTTTTGTTAACAGGAAGAATGCAAACAACCTTTTTTTTTTTTTTTTTGCGGTACGCGGGCCTCTCACTGTTGTGGCCTCTCCCGTTGTGGAGCACAGGCTCCGGACGCGCAGGCTCAGCGGCCATGGCTCACGGGCCCAGCCGCTCTGCGGCATGTGGGATCTTCTCGGACCGGGGCATTAACCTGTGTCCTCTGCATCGGCAGGCAGACTCTCAACCACTGTGCCACCAGGGAAGCCCAAGATGTATTTTTTTATCACCCTTTAGAGTGCTCTTGTTTGGGACAAAGTTCTGGGTTATCTCCAGAAATGAGACATAGAGACAGGGCCCCATAGAACTAAATTTAATATTTTAAGTATTGTTAATATTTTATTACAATTTTGTTTACATTTATGTGGCACTGGATGATAGATTGCTTTTCTTAAAATGTGATTTCATTGTTGAAAAATCAAATTGGCTTAATAATAATTCACTGCATGGATAATTTTGTTGGCTGACATCTGTTGTCTCAGTTGAAAGCCTGTTCATATAAATGGATTATCTGTAAACAAGGTTCCATTTATTGATAGGTCTATAGTGAATTATTGGTCAGCCTGAGACTCAGACCATATTCTTGTCCCCTGATCAATGCTAAGTTTAAATGTCGGGGAGTATATATAGCTACTGTGTTTATTTTCTGTCAACTCCTATGCCTAAAATACACAAGAAGTTAACATATACATATCATTCCCAAGTATTTCAGAGTTTTTGAACTTTTACTGTATTAAGATGTCAGTATAAATTCATCTCACAGTTGTGATTCACTCTTCATTTTGGTTACGTGAATTTATTCTATAGAGCCCATGAGACCTTTTTGGCAAAAAAATGTCCCTAGTGTTTATAGTGATGCGCTGATGAATGTGTTTGAGATGTAATTCAATAGAATTTATTTTCTTTTTTCAGTTCTATCCGGAGGTCCATTGCCTCAAGGGCATGAATTTGAGCTGTATGAAGTCAGATTTCACTGGGGAAGAGAAAACCAGCGTGGTTCTGAGCACACAGTTAATTTCAAAGCTTTTCCCATGGAGGTAAGAAGAACAAATCAGCTTGTAAAACTTTTGTTGTTCATGTACAGTATTCAGCGATTTACTGAAAATGGTTTAGTTTAAAAGTAGATGTGTAGCTCTTGAATGGAATCAATTTATATTAAAATAAAAAAGTGCTCCATGAAATATAAGCTTGGGGCAGCAAATGAGGCTTCCCATCAGCCTTAGTGGGCTTGGAGAATGTGCATGGGCTGTTGGTTATAAAGGCAATCTATGCTATTAAGTTTCATCTTAGTATTATTACTGTTGTAAAAATTCTGCTGCCTCTGCAAATTCAGGAGGTCACTCTTGTGGATGACCTATGATGATAAGCTGAAAGCAAATAACTTTTGGAGAAACCTCAACAGTAATTAAAAGTCAGGTTTAACTCTGGTTAAACTTGGTAAGTTGGTTTTATTTGCCTCAAGCAGTTAGAAAGCGAGAGAGAGAAAGAGTTTTAGAGTCATTCTTTGGTCTGAAGAATTCTCTCCCCTACTTAATCTTCTTAGCCAAGTCCAGCTCTTTCTTCAGTATCTAGTTAGAGTATCACTTCTTCCATGGGACTTTTTCTGAGTTCCTTCCCTAAGCAGAACTAATGTCTTCCTCTTCTGTGCTCCCAGTGTTCTTGATGGATTGCTGCTGTGACACTGATCTCATGCATTGTAACCTTTAGCATTTAAAGAGTCCTTCTCACTGAGTGTGGGCTCCTGTTATGGACTGAAGTGTTTGTGATCCCCGCCCCCCCAATCAAATTCACATGTTGAAACTCTACCCCCTGATGTGATGGTATTAGGAGGTGGAGCCTTTGGGAGGTGATCAGGATTAGAAGAAGTCATGAAGGTGGGGCCCTCATGAGTGGAATTAGTGCCCTGATAAGAGTCCAGAGAGAGTTTGCTTCTCCCTGCTTTTTGCTGGGTGAGGACACAGGAAGACCACCATCTCCAAGCCAGGAAGTGTGCCCTCACCAGACACCAGATCTGTCAGCACCTTGATCTTGGACTTCCCAGCCTCCGGAAGTGGGAGAAATAAATTCTGTTGTTTAAGCCTCCAGTCTATGATAATTTGTTATTGCAGCCTGAGCTAAGACAGCTCCTGAAGAAAAAGTCTCCCTTTCACTCTCCATGTTACTCCCAACATTGAGTGCAGTGCTGGGTACATCAGAGACAACCCACATTGGTGAAATTGACAGGATGTCTCTGTTGTTCATATTAATTTCTATAAGGACCGCAGTTCTCTCCTGGGAAATAGCCCATCAGTGTCAAGTAATAGTACATTTCAGGGGCTGCCGAAACACCAGTCTTCCTTGTCTGTCTTTCCCAACTGCACATACTTAAGTATGGAATTGCTCCTGGCCAGATACCACGTCCATACCTGCCTCATTGCCTGGAAATCACTACTGTTTAACTTATATAAATGATATATGTGCCTTAAAGAATGAAGTTAGAGAAAGTATTTCTCAATGTTACTTTAATAATCATTAAAAAATTTCTTTTGAAAGCCCAAAATATCCCTTTCATTAAAAAAACTCAGGTCTTAAAAGTGAAATATTAGGACTTCCCTGGTGACACAGTGGTTAAGAATCTGCCTGTCAAAGCAGGGGACACAGGTTCAAGCCCTGGTCCGGGAAGATCCCACATGCCGTGGAGCAACTAAGTCCCTGTGCCACAGCTACTGAGCCTGTGCTCTAGAGCCCGTGAGCCACAACTACTGAGCCTGTGTACCACAACTACTGAAGCCCATGCACCTAGAGCCCATGCTCTGCAACAAAGAGAAGCCACTGCAATGAGAAGCCCGCTCACCTCAACGAAGAGTAGCCCCTGCTCGATATAGCTAGAGAAAGCCCGCACACAGCAACAAAGACCCAACGCAGCCAAAAGAAAAGTGAAATATTAAATGTTTTGAGGATGGAAGGAAAACAGCTGCAGTGTGTTGAATAACATACGTGGTATGTGATGCCGAGGACAGTAAGGGGAGACAGCTTCTTTAAGGCCTTGATGGGCGATGTTGGGTCTTCAAATGTTACCTTTCTAGGGGCTTTTTTCTCAGTTCCCACAGACATCCTGTCACTTCTAGTGCCTTGAAACAATGCAGCCCTGTCTCTGTGTCACCTCTGGCTGCTGCCCTGCCCTCACCCAAGGTGAAAGGGAAGAGTTCCCACCAGCACATATCAAAGGGGAGAGAGGACACAAGACAATCCCAAATAATTAGACCTGCAGGGTAGTGGAGGGCCAAGGAGGAGCAGGAAAACACTGCGCTGTCAGGGCCTCGGCCCTGCCCTCTTCTTTGGGTTTGAAAAGCTTTTTCATCTCAACCAGCCTTCAAAGATACAGTCTCATGATCAAAAATTTTGGGCGAGATGGGAGTCCTTGCTTGGGTAGGCTCCAGCTTCTGGAGGGGCTTCAGTGACTTTACCTGGGACACACAGAATTTACAGCCTTGGAAAGTTTCACGAGATTTTAGGCTAGCTGGTGATGTGTGCTCTTCGCCCCACAGTTGAATAGAATTTTGGACCCAACGTGCAGACTGGTCCTCCTACTTGGTGAAGTTTTAAAACCGCCCTGATCCATTAAGCACAGGTAATGGTTTGTGTTGAGTGGAGATTAAATTCTGGTGGTGAGGCTTTGTTTCTGCAGAAGTATTTATACTTATGATGATGGAATTTCTGACTAAGTTTTTCAAAATAGGTGATGAATAATACTTGAATTCTTTGTTATCCCAGATTATCTCTGGTCCAGTCCTAGAGAAAGTACTTCCGTCAGTCATCTGACGTTCGTTTAGTGCTGGATCCTGTGGAGTGCATCAGTCTTTTGGGTGCACAGAGTTTGAGGGGCATGGCTGTGAGTCAGGTGCTTTCTGTTTTGTTTTAATGGAGGCTATGAAGAGTGAGCTGGGTTTTCAGGCAGAGAGGGCTGAGCTGATGAAGGAGACGAGGGAGGGACTCCACGTAGAACAGTCCGGGAGACGATGAGATGCTTAAAGTGGGGATAAGTAGGTAACTTCCCACCCTCCCCCTGTCCTGTACTGCCATCAGGGCCGCCTGGAACCCAAGGACATAGCCAACAGGACAGTGCAGAGTGAGGGCACTCTTTACCTGCTATGTGATTTTAAAAAATAATTTTTTAGGACAGTTTCCGTATCTTATTTACATTTTAAGGCTAACTTTAATCTCCAAAAGACACATCAATACGTATTTCCTTTTTGCTGATTTCACTTAAACTTAAGTGGATGGTTTATTCAGCAACCATCTGTTTGAAGTACAACTTTAATGCTGTATGAATTTTGTGATTTCGCTCATAGCAGTAGCCTTTCTGCATCCACCATATCACTAGAATTATTTATTCTATTCATGTTAGTTTTGTTACAAATCTAATTAATGGAGGAACTTCCAGGTATTTAGGTTCAAATTCAACTTCCAGGCTATGTATTGTGTTTTCGTCGTTTTGTATGTGGAGACCGTCATGTTCTTTGCTACTTCAAGGTAGCCTAACTGTATGTATAACTCCTGGTAAATTATGATTAATCTTTGCACATGAATCGCTACTTTCATACTGCTCTGGGAAATTACATCCCAGGCATTTAGACTTTATGCTGGAGCAGCAAAATTTAAAAAAAAAATTGGGGGATGGGGAGACCAACAGAGTGGCCAAGTTTTATTTTTTTTCAAGTAACATTATAACTCTCTGCTGTCCCATCAGTTTGTAAAGAGATCTTTACTTTAATAGCTAAATGTAGGAAGGATATGGTCTCAGGATAAACACAGGCCTATACATTTTTTAAAAATTTATTTATTTTTAATTAATTTATTTTTGGCTGCGTTGGGTCTTCATTGCCGCGCGTGGGCTTTTCTTTAGTTGTGGCGAGCGGGGGCTACTCTTCGTTGCGGTGCGCGGGCTTCTCATTGCGGTGGCTTCTCTTGTTGCGGAGCACGGGCTCTAGGCTCATGGGCTTCAGTAGTTGTGGCACGCGGTCTCAGTAGTTGTGGCACACGGGCTTAGTTGCTCCACGGCATGTAGGATCTTCCCCATCCAGGGCTCGAACCCGTGTCCCCTGCATTGGCAGGCGGATTCTTAACCACTGTGCCACCAGGGAAGTCCCTAGGCCTATGCATTGAGTAGACTGAGCTTTTAACAAACTCCCTACATTATTTCTGTTTGTCTCATTTCACTCCAGATGAATGATAGCTTTATTAGGATGGGCACTGATCCTGCCCGCAGACCAGCTGGAGATCGTGTATGGCAGGTTTGACTTTCTTGCCCTTTGGGCCTGAAAGTTTACAATTTGAGAGTGAATTATCAAGACAGAGCACAGCATATTGTAGGGCAGACTCTTATCTTTATTTACATTGTATTTAAAGAGCAGGTCTTGCTCTGTGTACTCTGAAGGGCTCGGTGATAATTGAGCCACATACCAGCTGTTCATGGAAAGCTGAGTGCAGAGCAGGAGTCCCTAATTGTGAAGAGTCCAGATCTTGGTTGCAAAATAGGCCAACAAAACATTATGAAGAGTGTATCTCATAATAAAGTGCCAGTCCTGAATATAATACCTTACCCCCCAATGTCCTGGGTTTCCAGATATCCTGCATTTCTTCTTTTCTTTTCAGGGAGATAGTAGTGTCTGCTATTTAAGTGTTATTTTAGTGAAAAAGACCTGGCTTTTGGGCTGCTGCCCCTCCAAGTGATTTGCATATTCATTTGACAGAAAGATATTTATTTATTTATTTATTTTTTGCGGTACGCGGGCCTCTCACTGCCGTGGCCTCTCCCGCCGCGGAGCACAGGCTCCGGACGCTCAGGCTCAGCGGCCATGGCTCACGGGCCCAGCCGCTTCGCTGCATGTGGGATCTTCCCGGACCGGGGCACGAACCCGTGTCCCCTGCATCGGCAGGCGGACTCTCAACCACTGCGCCACCAGGGAAGCCCAAGATATTTATTTTTATTGATTTGTTTTACTACTCCGAGGAGATACCAGGAAGAGTTTGCCCGGTTAATAGTGAATTGATGATCTTTTCAAGTTATTTGGTTTCCACAGGCATCCCAAGTTGAGCTTCGAGTTTGTGAACCTCTTCCAAAACAGAGACTTCCATTGCCTTTCCAAGGAAATGTAATAGGGTGATTTCAGTGAGTTAAACTATCATGAGGGGCCTTCCCTGGCGGTCCAGTGGTTAGGACTCCACGCTTCCAGTGCAGGCGGCATGGGTTTGATCCCTGGTCAGGGAACTAGGATCCGGCATGCCGCACAGCATGGCCAAAAAAACCCCCCAAAACAAAAACATCATGAGGATTATATAAGGCATATAGATAATTAGTTTGTAAAAAGAACTTTAGAGATCACCTAGAAAAGTTGTATCGAACTAACTTTCCAAACTCCTGTTTAACCTCGGAGAAATCTGGGGCTCCAAGAAGTTAAGAGTCACAAAGCATCTTATAGGAAACCGTGATGTATGGCCTGGATGAAGAAGTGTCTTTTGTTCAAATAAATATTCCATTTAAGAATTATCCTTTACTACTGGTCTTGTCTCTGGTGGTGTAGATGGAAGGAGACAACACCACAGTCTTTGTCCGCCTCTCCGCCGCCCCTGGGAGGGCTTTTATGTCCGCATGCAGCCCCATTTAGAGGTGAGCGTGTTTTAACCTTGCTCGGACAGGTTCTAGTGAAGCTGTGGCCTTGTGCCTGGGTCTCACAGGCTATGAAGACAAAGCTCAGATGGGCTTTGTGAAGGTACAGGGGTATGTGGTCTCAAAGGTAGAACCTTGCTAGCCCCTGAGAATTGGGGTGGATTTAACGGACCATCTAGTTCTGCCCTCCCGCCCCCCAGCCCACTCTGCCGAGATGCTCCGCAAGGTCTTGGGGGGAAGTGACTGGTTCCGGAAATGACAGAGGACACATGAGACCTGTGAACTGACTTCTGCTCTGAGGGATGCTTTTTCCGCCTTCCAGAGCCAATTCTTACTAGGAAAAGCAGCTCTAGTTTGAGATTTTATTTGCCACCGTAGTTACGACTTTGGATTGAGATTGCTTTAATGGGAAAAAAAAGGGAATCTTGCCATTAAGAGGAGTTAAGACTGACACTACAGGAAACAATTTCACATTTGAATGTTCAGCTTCTCTGGGAAGTGTTATCATTTTGACCAGAGGAAGGACTCTGACTATAGTGGTTATTATCACTTGGGTATCCTGGGATTGTCCACAGCACTACCAGATTGAGCCTCACGGGTATGCAGATGAAGGAATTAGGTTCCTGTGCTGTGGCCCCTTCAGTGGTCATAACTGTGGCAACTCCCTCTTCCATCTGGGTAAAGAAAAATAAAAACAAATTTTACGCTTCCTGAATTCTAATGAACTTCAACTTGCCTTTTTATTCCATAAAAATCATGGCTCCTGCTTTGATTCAGCATATTTATTTATTTTTCATTTATTAAAATGTATTTGGAGCAGAAACCTCACAGTTTACCGAGTAGAAAATAAGTTATAGTGTTGAATGCACAGAAATGTTCTTTTCGTGGTACCACATGATGTGGCAGTCTGCCGTTTCCTCTTAGAAATGGAATTGTATATGACCAACTTGACCTTTAAGTAGTCACTTTGAAGCTACCTTCAATTTTATATTTGTAAGGATTTCTTGTAGTAGATTATTCATTTTCATTGTTTGAGGAGGTATGAGAGACTTTTTGGCAAACTAACTGAAAGAAACATTAATATGGTAGCTGACTTTACTACGTAAGGTAAATTTGTGCCAAATGAAAAATTAGTTCCTATAAACGAATATGATATATAATGAATTTATAGGTGGTTATAGACTTGCTGCATGTAGAAAATATTTTAAATTGGGTTCTTACAGATCGAAATCCTCCAGTAAAATACATCTTCTCTTATTAGGCCTTCCAATAAAAATAGACTCTGGTTTAAATATGTAGTTCATAACCAAGTGGTCATCTTTAACTCATCTCCATCCATTCTTCCATTTGTCCATCCGTCTGTTTATCCATCCATTCATTCATTCAATCAACAGGTATTTCTTGGGAACCAGCTGTTCAGGCTGTGGGCTGAGTGATAGGCATATAGAGTTGAGGGCAATAGACAACTCATGTCATTTTTGTTACACTGGGGGAGTCCAAATGCAGTGTTCATAATTTGTCTTCTCCCCCCCTTTCTCTAAATCGATGAGTGTTTAGAGGACTTAATTGAGTGTTTCTGTGCCATGTAAAGGG
>RJWK010062483.1:0-12797 GCA_004363435.1 Platanista minor | reverse complement strand
CCTCTGAGCCGCACCCCTGCCCGGCTCCCACTGCTTCCCTACAGAGAGACCCAGAGCTGGCTCCTCTGCCCCAGACCTGCCTCTCTCCAACGTCTCTAGGCAGCCAGCCAGAGCCAGCCAGAGCCAGGAGGTCGGGGGGGCGCTGAGCCGCTGGTCCTCAGCCACGGCTCCAGTTTGGCTGCTTATGCTCTCGTTCCTTAGGCCCCTGCCTGGACCTCCTGCCTCCAGTCCTGGTACTCACTACAAATAAACGAGTCTCTTCAGATAGTCAGGAAGCACTCCCCGCCTCAAGCACCTTCAATGGCTCCCACTTCTCCCTGAATTAAGTTTGGAGTCTGTATCCTGGGATTCGAGACGCTCCACGATACAGTCCAAACCCACCCTCCAGTCCCGACACGACTCATACGTCGCAACTAAAATGGATTATGCCAAGATTTGCACACACGCATTTGCACACTTGCCAGTTCCAACGCACCCTCTCCCGCCTCCACCTAGCTGGATCCTCGCCTCCCCGACCCCAGCTTACCCTTGCAGGAGCCCTTTCCTTTCCGAGCCTCTCAGTTTCTCCAGTAATCTCTTCCCAAACCTCGGGCGTCCCCATGCCACCTGCCATCCGTACTACTCTTAATATTTTCCTTTCAATCAACACACTCTTTTTGGCGGTACGCGGGCCTCTCACTGCTGTGGCCTCTCCCACTGCGGAGCACAGGCTCCGGACGCGCAGGCTCAGCGGCCATGGCTCACGGGCCCAGCGGCATGTGGGATCTTCCCAGACCCAGGCACGAACCTGTGTCCCCTGCATCGGCAGGTGGACTCTCAACCACTGTGCCACCAGGGAAGCCCGAACACACTTTTTTACTTAAATTTATTTTCAAAGGAAACTTTATATCTCCACCATAAATAGAAAACTATATCATTTGCTATAAATAGAAAGGAACTTTAAAAAGTTACGTTCTAATCCACATGAAAATAGTCATTAAAATGTTTTAAGTGCTCGTCTGTAGAATATACTTAATACTACTGTATAATATACTTAAAAATCCTCTCACACTCTAAGAAACGCCACCTTGGCATTTCTTTATTTTTGCCTCCTTCTGGCCCTTGGTTTTTCTGGTCCTGCCCCACAGTTATCTGAGGACTTGTCACAGCCTTATCCTAGTTGACCCCAAACAACAGCACTTGGGGGGCTGCAGCCCCTCTTCCAGTGCCTACACACAGCGTGACGTGTAATAAAAATATTTAACGAAAGTTCCATTTGCTCAGTTATAGTAACGTGGCCCCTTTCTCCACCCGGCCCTGGGCCGATCTGCCTCTCAACTTTCCAAAATACACATCCCCTCCTCCAGCCACCCATAAACCTATCCCTGTCCACTGGGGTCTCTCAGAGGATGGTACAGCGAGTGTGGCAACTGTCAGGGAGGTGCTGGGGGGCTCCCCCCATTTTCCGACCCCTGCCACCTCTTCCTGGGAAGCAGCAGGCCCTGGGGTAACCCGGAAAAAGCAAGTCAACCATTAACGACACTCTCCCAGCACAGACACACCCTTCCCGAGTGTTGCCAAAGTTCTGGGAAAACTCCTGGCTCCAGAAAATACAAAATCTTCCCATCACCTCGTTGTCAAAGACCCCAAAACACCTACCAGGAACCGAGGGCCAGGCCCTGCTGGCATCCCAGGCAGAGGAGGTCCCGCTCCCGCCCACCACGTGTTGTCAGGGGCGACCCTGAGGAAGATGAATCACTGGGACTTAAGTCAATAAGCCGCAGCTGCGGGAAGGCCCAGCTGGAGCCAAACCAAGGCCTGGATTCTCCTCGGTGGACGGTGGACTGAAGCTGAGCTGAAGCCTGCCCACGGCCAATCGTGGGTGACCAAGTCCCCCTAATGACATCTTCTAAAACTGAACAGACAAGGGACACTTTCTATTAGCGGGAGGCCTCCCTTGGGAAAGTTTGCATTCTTTTTGTTTTTTTTTTCTTTTTTTAAAGTCTTGCCACTTTTACAAGTTTCAAGGATTTTGTTGTTGTTATTTTATCTATTTATTTTTTGGTTGTCATTTTATTTTTTGTTGTTGTTTCTAAAAGGGGCACATTTTTATGGAAAGGTATCAAAACCATTCATTCCAGGCAGCGGTCATACGTGGGGTGTCAGCATCTCATGACTTCCTGAAACTTCAACTGCTGGGGGCGAGGCATCCAGCTGGGTGTAGCTCCCCAGAAAGAAGGTTTACCGAGGCCCAGACAATGTGACAAATGCCGCAAATGGAGTGGCCTCCCACACGCAGCTCGAGGAGGACAAGGGTCATGAAGGGACAGCCTGACACCTGCCTGCAGGGAGAAGGAAGGTGACAAGGATCCCCTTCTTGCCCTTTTCATAGTGCGAGCAAGCTAATGACAGAAAAAAATGTGGTGGTGAGAAGAAAAACACCACATCTAGCAACTATCCCTCACGGGGGACAAAATCAGGTGCTACAAATAGGGATGGATGGACATAATCATGAAGGGGTTCTCAAACTGGGCTCCAAGGAGCCTTAGGGGGGTGCCATGCACCTCACTGGGGCTGCTGATGTGGAATGAGGGGGAGGTGGATAAAGGGGATGTATTCCAACCTAGCCCAGGGCAACGCAGCTCTTGTCAGCTTCCTCTACTGTATTTTCAGGGAAGACAGCCTTTGAAGAAAAGATTCTGTAGCTAAAAATGTTGAGAAGTGCTAATGTGTGATCCTGGTTGTATCACGTAGGAGAATGTGAGAATGTGATGTGAGTCTCTCTGAGTCTGTGGAAAGCAGTCGCCACATACCCAGGTGTGCCGGGAACCCGCTGGTCCTTCATCCTGAGTGGGCGCTCTGACTTTAGGAGAAGCGACAGGTCCAGCCTGTCCACTCTGCCCTTCTCCTGGCAGGACCACAGGCTGGAAACTGCAGGCACAATCAGGCCAAGCCTTGAGCTGAGTCAAACATCCAGATAAGAGACTCCATAGGGACGGGGGCCAAATGCAGACATTAGAGGCAGATTTGTGGATCCAGGGACCAAAGGCCAAAGAGAAGTGAAAAGTGGTGTCAGTGACTGGAGGCGGCCTCTGAGACACACACGGTGGAGAGAGGTTGGTTTCCACGTGCTCCCAGCAGCTTGCTGCACAGAAAGGCCAACTATGTTTGAAAGTCCAGGATGGACCAGCCCTGAGGATGTGAAGAGGCCCGAGTGTACGTGCTCCACTGAACAGAGAACAGCGGGTGTGCTGCTGTCCTGCTATGCAGTTGGCGCCCTGAAAGCTGCCTCCAGATGGCCAGGGCCTCAGCTGGTCTTTCACAATGGACGTACATTCTGTCTGCCCAGCATCACTCTCTTTGAGAACGACTCCCCCTCAGGGCCAAGGAAATCATGTCCAGTTCTTCTGGGTGGGAGAAACAGGCCCTTCCTTCCTCTTCCTCAGGGTGAATGTGACTGGGGCCGGCTGATTAGAATATCCCCACCCACTGGGCACAGTGACTGACCGAGGCCCAGCTTCCCTGGGCTCTCACCAGAGTTACTGAGAAGTACCCTCTTTCTCTGTGAAAGCAAGCTATGAGAGCAATGTTGGCCTGAGATGGCCAATGGCCATCTTGCTGCCACTTGGAAACAGCCTGAGAATAAAGCCAAGCAGAGCTGAGAGATGGAGATCGTCAACTGCCGGATCCAGCCATGCCTGAACAGCTCTTTTGGTTCCCAAGTTGCCAGGTCCACAGAGTCCCCTTTTTGTTTAAACCAGTTGAGCTGGGTCTTTGTCATTTGCAATCAAGTGTCCTGGGTATGTCACCTATCCAGGAGCGGGAAGGGGTAAGAATGTACCACATGTACTAACCTGAGTGAGCCTGATGTCTTAACAGAAATGACAGGAGCCCTGGAAGTAAGCTTCCTGCTCCCATGCCAACTACCCCTTTGGAGCCTGTGCCAGCAGCTGCCTGGCTCAGGGATGTCAGGGCAGCAGTTGCTTTCCTCTGAAGCACCCAGTGCTCACACCTAGGCTTACTTTGTTTCTCTGCCGCAGTCACGTGGTCCACAGGGAGCCCCTCCACTGGGGGCTTCTTCCACAGTCCCTAGATGATGTGGCAGCCTCCCCTGTCTCAGCATCCACCCAGACCACTGCAGGAAGTTGACGTACTTGTTCACCCCCCCAGGGACACATGAAGCTGCCCCGGGTCATTCCAGACCCTTGGCTCATCTCCCAGGTTCCAAGTTCAGGCTCCATTGTCCACCTCTGGCCACCCCAGGTTGGCCGGTCTTCTGGGCTAATGCAACCAGAACGAACTTGGAAAGGAGGCCTCGCATCCTGGCTCGAGAACCTTCAGCACTAACACGTGAGGAGCGTGTGCATCCATTAGCATCTCTCCACCCTGCATCATCCTAGGATCCAGGAATCACAAGCAACAAGGTCCCATTGCCATTGCATCTCCTCACTCTCCAGTCAAAACCTCACTGGGTGGGCTTGAACAGTGAAAGTAGGCGCCAAACTGCTTAACAAGTCCACACATAAGATGTGCAAGAAGGAGGCCAAAAGGAATAAACTGAATGACCCATACGTGAAATGGAGTAGTTTGATAATTAATATAAATAGGAAATGAAAGTTCCCTAGGTAAGCGACAGAAAACACACCTTAAAGAGTTCAAGAGGAAGGAAATTAGGAGAACAAAGCTCCATCTGGAAGATCAAAGACTAGGCTCAAGATAACATGCTAGGACTTCCCTAGTGGCTAAGAATCCACCTGCCGATGCAAGGGACACGGGTTCGAGCCCTGGTCCGGGATGATCCCACATGCCGCCGAGCAACTAAGCCCGTGTGCCACAGCTACTGAGCCTGTGCTCTAGAGCCCGCGAGCCACAGTTACTGAAGCCCGAGCGCCTAGGGCCCGTGCTCCACAACAAGAGAAGCCGCCGCAATGAGAAGCCTGCGCACCGCAACGAAGAGTAGCCCCCGCTCGCCGCAACCAGAGAAAAGCCCGTGCGCAGCAACAAAGACCCAGCGCAGCCAAAGATAAATTAATTAATTAAAAAGATAATATGCTACGTGTGATCAATGCACATTCTGTTTAAAATTAGAAATATGTTGGCCACGGTGTTACTGGGTAAATCAGCTACACAGAGCCCCCTAGAGAGCTGAGCCAGGCTGGGGGGCGTGGGGAGGGCAAAGCATGGCTGGGGCTAAGTCCTGGGGCCAGAACCTGCAGAGCGTGGTCCCCAAGGGCCAACAGGCACAGGAGAGGAAGGAAGTAAACAAAGTCCAGGGAGCCCAGGCACTGCCTCCACCACCCCCAGGCCAAACTGGGGCCTCCCTGATTTCCCCAGCTCTCCCACCAGCCTGCCCCTGCCTGCCTGGGGCCCCTCCCAACCCATCCCTGCTCCACTCACAAATCTGCTGCCCACATCAAGCCTGTGGGCAAAGCTCCAGCAGCTGGCTCAGACCCACCTTTCCTGGTGTGCTCCCTGCCACTGCCCTAAAAGCACCCCAAAGTCATTCTGGCTCTTCTCTCCTCCAGATCCACCTCTCTGCCTCGGCTCCTGCTGCCCCCAGGGCCCCAGATGTCCCCCACTCCACCTCATCCTTCCAGACCCAGCAAAGGGTCCTGCTACACCATGGAGCCTGCCTTGCTTTCCCCTTCCCTCTGGTAGCAATCTCTCCTCCCCTGAAGTCCCTTAGCTCCTTGCCTATCCCCTCCCTGTAGCACTGAGCATTTGACACCTTATATTTATGTTCTAGCTTCCACTGGGCAGTCTGCAACCGCTTCACCTCTGCACTGTCTTTATTCTTTCTTTTTTTTTTTTTTTTCCGGTACGCGGGCGTCTCACTGTCGTGGCCTCTCCCGTTGCGGAGCACAGGCTCCGGACGCGCAGGCTCAGTGGCCACAGCTCACGGGCCCAGCCGCTCCGCGGCACGTGGGATCTTCCTGGACCGGGGCACGAACCCGTGTCCCCTGCATCGGCAGGCGGACTGTCAACCACTGAGCCACCAGGGAAGCCCTCTCTTTATTCTTTCATTCATTCATTCCACAAATATGTATTGAGCACCTACCATGTGCTGGACCCTGTGCTAGGGCTGGGAATACCATGATGAACAAGATAGACACTGTCCCTGCCACCTTGGAACTCACATCTCAGTGGGGGAAACACTAAACAAACAAACGTAAATAGATATATCCATATGTGCTGTGACACAGGCCATGAGAGAAAGGTGCAAGGGGGCATGATTTGCGAGCTCTGATGTAGAGAAGAGTCAGGAAAGCATCTCTAAAAAGTGATGTTAAACTGGGATGAGGCGGGTGAGCACAGTGGGTCAGGCACTCTTTCTAGGCACATAATAGGTGTTCTCTAAATATCTGTGGAACAAGTAAATGACTGTAATGAGTCAGAAATTCCTAGTATGTCCCCTGTGTCCCTCTAGACACACTTACGACCCGTCCCGTCATCACCCTGACGGGTCCCTCCAACTGGCACCTAGAGGCCGTTTACAGCAAACACACCTCCTATGGACAACAGGACATGGTGTCCACTCATGTCACCCCTGCAGAGGTGCTTGCCACGGCTTCCTGTGGCTCTCCACTCAGAATTCCCTCGTGACTCCCAATACCACCATCACCCCCAGAGCTGGAATAGCAAGCAAGTGGTTTTGTCCTGTACGCCGACTCCGTATCGTTGGTAATAGCCGCCTGGAACACCATGCTTGAAGGACTGCAAGGCTCTCTCTGGTTTCAGTGGGAAAGGACTGTGATTGATCAGTGATGCCTAGCATGGGAGGAGGAACAGAGAGCAGTGGCACATGTGCCACGTTTTTCCCTTGCCCCTCAGGGTCTCGTGGATGACCACCCAGGCAAGAAATTCCCTTCAGATCTAATTGCCTGGAAAAGCACTCAGCGTCTGGTCTCCGGCTCCTTATGGACCCCATGAACTGTGTAAATAATACATTTTTTTTTCCTGCTTTGATTACTCATTAGCTCAGAGCTAAATCTGTGGTTCAACCATAGTAAACTAGGCATAGCTCTATGGCCTGAATGTATGTCTTAACTCTCTCCCTGGTTGTGACCTTCCAGTTAATCTATGTTTTTCCCGATCTTATTTTTATGGGCTTCTATTTAATTACATATACACACATATACAAGCATATCTAAAAAATATCTATACATAGCTCTGGCATTAAGTATCTACTTTATACCTTTTTATTATAAATACACATTTCTCTAATTTCTTTATAGTCAAGATATATAGAGAAATATATGTTCTTGTTAGTATCACAATTCCTTTACAGAACAAGACGGAGGCATAAATGGAGGGATGGCTGGATGACAGGAAAACCAGGAAGAATAAGCTACAGACTGTGCCTGAGAGAATTCCGAAGATCGTTCCACTCTGCTGTGAACAGAGTCTGGGATCCGAAATCAGAAGGCAGGCTTTTAGTCCCAGCTCTGACCAGCTGTGTGGCTGTGAAGGGTAAACAATTACTCACACACCCCCTCCATCCCATGCCCAGGCAACCTGAGGGTTTATCAGCTATTAAATGCATATAAAACAATCTGCCCTACTTCCTTCACTAGGTTATAACAGAAATTAAATGCAGAGGTTTGTGACTGCTAATCAGAGGTAAGGCACCAGCTGCGTGCATGTCACCAGCGTCATTATTAGTATTGGAAACAACATTCCAGGCAACCAGCACACAGCTGTAAAGAAGAAGACGCCAAACCGCTCAGCCTCCTATAAATGCTGCAGGAATTCAAAGAGAAATGGGCCTTTGGAACTCACATCTGCATGCAGTGTCCTTCCTTGTCACCCCTCTCTGATGTCTGAGAGTATCTGACTAAAGGACTTCAATTCCCTGCTTCTCACAGCGAGAGAAAAAGCCCCGTCTAGGATCAATCCCCGTCCTTAACACTGGAAATGGCTGTCCCGGGGTGAAGGGCTTGGGGCTCCCAGTGTCTCCCCGCCCCCAGCAGTCTCCCCTCCACAGCATTCCCTGCACAAAGGGCGGGCGGCACAGCACACGTTACCCGCAGGCCTGCTGAAACCAATGAGCTGAGGCTAGAAACAGTGGGGCTGGGGACATGACTGGCGGTTGACCCTCACACATGCCTCCCACTGGACCTCACAGACACCTCCTGTCCCCAACCAGAGGCCCATTTATTCCGCAACCACCAGGGCTTCCGGGCGTCCGATTCAGCGCCACTGAGTTTCAAACAGCAGGTGAAAATGAGACGATGACAGTAACTGGGGTCCTTTTCAACAAGTTTTTCAGCAGGGCATGAGCTAGACCTTGCTTTTCTGGGAGAATGGACAGAATTCACAAAGGTAGTAAAATTAATTCTAAATTCTGGAATGTTCCCTGCCCAGTTAAGGGCTGAAAGTGGAGGCCCAAAGGGGAGGGGAGATGGATAGTCAGAGGGCTGTTTATAAGCCAGTTCAAGTGGTAAAATAAGGTCTTGTGTGGTTTATCCCTAGGGACAGACCCATCTTAGGCAGTGAGCTCTCCTAAGTCGGCGGTGGGGGAGGGATCCTTGACACAAGGTCACTTGCATCCCATTGGATGCCCCTTCTCCCTGGTCTTACCAGCTGCCCAGCTGCCTTCAGGCATGGGCTCCAGAAGCCTCAAGTTTACACTGGGACCAGCCTCCTCAGGCCCAGCTGACTCTTCCAGGGGTGCACTCAGCCCAAGCTGGCATGTTGAGGTCCCTTCCTTGAGAATCTAGGAAGTGGGCTAAGAGACTTAAGTTTAAACTCAACTGCTCTCTGGAATAATAAGATGCAAATTTAGGAGCTGATGGAGGGGCCATTTTCCCCAGGTGGGAACGCCCAGGGACGAGAAAGGTGGTCTGCGGTGAGAGAAAAGAGAGAAGAGCCGAAATAGAAGATAAGCAGACACAAGGCAGAGGGAGGGCTCCTGGGTTTCCCTCTGCCCCGTGTGCTTGATCCAAACCCTTCCAGGGGCCTGGGCTTCTGTGACATGCTCCAGTGTCCTGGCAATAAATCCCCATTTCTACAGTTTAATGTCTACTGTTTGCAGGCCGGCCTTAGTTAGCCACAAATCCTACTTAGCCTGATTAATATGATGTCCATTTCCCTCCCCCTCTCTCATCAAGCACAGAGGTCTCAGCCACTCTCTGGGCTGATTAGGAACACCTGGGAGGATGCAAATCAGGGGCCTGTGGAGAGCAGAGGTTGCCTTGCCAGAGGGACCCAGATATGGCTCCATCTAGTGGGGTGACCTTGAACAATAACCTCCCTGACAGGTAGGTTCCTCTCTCACCTGGGCTACCGCAGACGCCTCCCCAGGTCCAATCCTGGCCCTTTCCAATCTGTTCACCAGGGCTTCGCTGCTGGCGCAGTGGTTGAGAATCCACCTGCCAATGCAGGGACCACGGGTTCGATCCCTGTTCCGGGAAGATCTCACACGCCGCAGAGCAACTAATCCCGTGCGCCACAACTACCGAGCCTGTGCTCTAGAGCCCGTGAGCCACAACTACTGAGACCGTGTGCCACAACTACTGAAGCCCATGCATGCCTACAGCCCATGCTCCACAACAAGAGAAGCCCGTGCACCACAACAGAGTAGCCCCCCTGGGCTTCCCTGGTGGCGCAGTGGTTGAGAGTCTGCCTGCCGATGAAGGGACACGGGTTCGTGCCCTGGTCCGGGAAGATCCCACATGCCGTGGAGCGGCTGGGCCCGTGAGCCACGGCCGCTGAGCCTGTGCTCCGCAACAGGAGAGGCCACAGCAGTGAGAGGCCCGCGTACCGCAAAAAAAAAAAAAAAAAGTAGCCCCCGCTCACCGCAACGAGAGAAAGCCTGCGTGCAGCAACGAAGACCCAATTCAGGCAAAAATAAATAAATTAAATAAATAAATTTATTTTTAAAAAAAAGTCACAATGAGCTCTTCAAAATGCCAGCCCTGCAACGGAGCCACCTACAGAAATCCTCCAGTGACTTTCTACTACTCTAATGATAAAACCAAAGGTATCCCACCCCAGCTCAGCCCAGCCCAGCCCACCTGGGGCCTCTGGTAACACACCACACTCTTTCCCTTGGGGCCTGCAGGCACCCTGATACTCCTCCCCGGGGAATGCGTCCCCTAACTCTCCTCCTCCCAACCTCCTTTGCCTAGTTACCCGCTTTGATTTTTTTTTTTTAATTAACACCATTTTGAGATTTAATTTAGGTACTATAAAATTCACCCTATTAAAACGTACAATTCAGTGGTTTTAGTATATTCACAGTTATGCAGCCATCACCACTCTCTCATTCCAGAACATTTTCATCTCCCCCCAAAAGAAACCCTGCACCCATTAGCAGTCACTCCCCATTCCCCCCTCTCCCCAGCCCCCAGAAACCACTAATCTTTCTGTCCAAATATGGATTTGCATATTCTGGACATTTCATATAAATGGAATCACACAATCGGTGGTCTTTTCTATTCTCTATTCCCTTTTTGTGCTCTAATCTTTTTTTTTTTTGTGGTTCGCGGGCCTCTCACCGTTGTGGCCTCTCCCGTTGCGGAGCACAGGCTCTGGATGCACAGGCCCAGCGGCCACGGCTCACGGGCCCAGCCGCTCCGCGGCACGCGGGATCCTCCCGGACCGGGGCACGAACCCGTGTCCCCCGCATCGGCAGGCGGACTCTCAGCCACCGCGCCACCAGGGAAGCCCTGTGCTCTAATCTTTATTACTTCTTTCCTTCTGCTTGCTTTGGGTTTAGTTTGCTCTTCTTTTTCTAGTTTAAGGTGGAAGAAGGCTATTTATTTGAAGTCTCTCTTCTTTTTTAATATAGGCATTTACAGCTATAAATTTCCTCCTGAGCACTGCTTTAGCTGCATCCCATAAGTTTTGGTATGCTGTATTTTCTTTTTCATACATCTCAAAGTATTTTCTAATTTCTCTTATGATTTCTTCTCTGACCCACTGGTTATTTAGGAATATCTTTACTTTCCACGTATTTGTGAATTTCCCAAATTTCCTTTTTGTTATTGGTTTCTAATTCCATTCCACTGTAGTCAGAGAACATACTCTACATGATTTCAATCCTTTTAAATGTATTGAGGCTTGTTTTATGATGTAATATATGTTCTCTCATGTGAACCTTTAAAGAATGTATATTCTGCTGCTGTTAGGTGGAGTGTTCTGTAAATATCTGTTAGGTCTACTGGTTTATAGTGTTCTTCAGGTCTTCTATTTCCCTATTGCTCCTCTGCCTACCAGTTCTGTCCATTATTGACAGTGGAACCTTGAAGTCTCCAACTATTATTATTTCTCCCTTCATTTCTCTTAGTTTGTGCCTCATGTATTTTGGGGGCCTGTTGTTAGGTGTATCATGTTTATAATTGGTATGTTTTCCTGATAAATTTTCCCTTTTTTCATTACAAAATATCCTGTTTGTCTGTAGTAAATCTATTTTGTCTAATATGAGTGTGGCCACTTCAGGTTTCTATTAGTTACTGCTTGCATGGTATATCTTTATCTTTTTACTTTCCACCAATGTGTATCTTTGAATCTAAGGTGTTTTGTAGATAGCACAGAACTGGGGTTTTTAACTTACTCTGTCAATCTCTGTCTCTTTATTGGAGTGTTTATTCCATTTGCATTTAATATAATTACTGATAAGATAGGATTTATGTCATTTTGCTATTTGTTTTCTATATAGTCTTATGTCTTTTTGTTCCTATACTCTTCCCTTACTGCCTTCTTTCCTGTTAAATAGGTATTTTCTAGCATACCATTTTAATTTTCTCTTTTTTTAAAAAAACCTTTATTTTATTTATTTATTTTTGGTTGCGTTGGGGGTTTGTTGCTGCACGCGGGCTTTCTCTAGTTGTGGTGAGTGGGGGCTACTCACTGCGGTGGCTTCTCTTGTTGCGGAGCACAGGCTCTAGGTGAACGGGCTTCAGTAGTTGTGGCACGCGGGCTTCAGTAGTTGTGGCTCACAGGCTTCAGTAGTTGTGGTGCATGGGCTTTGTTGCTCTGCGGCATGTGGGATCTTCCTGCAGGGCTCGAACCCATGTCCCCTGCGTTGGCAGGCAGATTCTTAACCACTGCGCCACCAGGAAAGCCCTTAATTCTCTTTTATTATATACTTTTTAGTTATTTTCTTAACAGTTGCCCTGGATATTACAACTAACATTTTAACTTAAAAAAAATCTAGCTCTGATTAATTCCAACCTAATTTCAATATATACTAAAACTTTGCTCTAATATAGCTGTTTCATCCCCCTTCTTTTATGCTATTATTATTATACGAATTACATCTTTGTACATTATAAGTCTGTCAACACAGTTTCATAATTATTGCTTTATGCAGATAGGAGAAAAGAGTTACAACAAAATACATTTACGCCTTTAAAGATGTTCCTTATTTCTTCTTGTGAACTTGAGTCACAGTCTAGTGTCCTTTCATTTTAGCCTGAAGGGTTCTCTATAGTATTTCTTGTAGGGAAGGTCTGATAGCAACAAATTCAGGTTTATTTATACAGGACGTCTTGATTTCTCCTTCATTTTTTTTTTAACATCTTCATTGGAGTATAATTGCTTTACATTGTTGTGTTAGTTTCTGCTGTATAACAAAGTGAATCAGCTATATGTATACATATATCCCCATATCCCCTCCCTCTTGCATCTCCCTCCCACTCTCCCTATCCCACCCTTCTAGGTGGTCACAAAGCACTAAGATGATCTCCCTGTGCTATGCAGCTGCTTCCCACTAGCTATCTGTTTTACATTTGGTAGTGTATATATGTCAATGCTACTCTCTCATTTCATCCCAGCTTACCCTTCCCCCTCCCTGTGTCCTCAAGTCCATTCTC
>RJWK010062482.1:0-12797 GCA_004363435.1 Platanista minor | reverse complement strand
GGGAGATCAGCTCAGTGCTTTGTGATCACCTGGATGGGTGGGATGGGGAGGGTGGGAAGGAGGGAGACGCAGGAGGGAGGAGATGTGGGAACATATGTGTATGTATAATTGATTCACTTTGTTATAAAGCAGAGACTGACACCATTGTAAAGCAATTATACTCCAATAAAGATGTTAAAAAAAATAAAAAATAAAAAAAAATAAAAAAAAAAGAATGCCTGAGCCATATATAAAAGACTTTACCTTTTAAATGCCAAAGTGAGAAATTACGGGATTTAATTCCTCCCTGCTTCTCTTCAGATTACTTGTAAACTGAAAGCTACTCAAGAATAGGTTTCATCTAATTCATCGTTTTTTTCGAATACCTAGAAGGCATTATGTATTCAAAAATTAGTTTTGATGAATAAATGAAAAACACTAAGTGTTATCTATTAGAGGTAATGGGACTTACTTTGCAAGAATATTGAGAATATTAAATGTGTGATTATGTGTAAAGCATCTACATAGCCCCTGGAATGTGTGTTTATATTCAGGACCAACTCCTTGTTGCATAAAAGATACTGAGCATTTAAATTCTAGAACAAGTTTTTTCACATTTTTGTGTGCTTAAGGACCATGTGAGGAGATTGCCTTCAATGAATATTCCCAAATAAACCAATTCAAGTGAATAGCCCAGAAATCTCTTAAACAAGCATAATAGGTGATCTAGATGCATAAAGAGCATGGACTATACTTTAGAAAATACAACCGTAGAAAAACATTGTTAACTAGAGGGAATTGTTTACAGTTCAAGCAGTTGACGCTTGATATAATTTTAAAAGCAATAGCATTTAGAAATTTTAAAAGCACATTGCAGTATACGTCCTTTTTTTTTTTTTGCGGTACACGGGCCTTTCACTGTTGTGGCCTCTCCCATTGTGGAGCACAGTCTCCGGACGTGCAGGCTCAGTGGCCATGGCTCACGGGCCCAGCCGCTCCGCGGCATGTGGAATCCTTCTGGTCCGGGGCACGAACCCGTGTCCCCTGCATCGGCAGGCAGACTCTCTACCACTGCGCCACCAGGGAAGCCCTGCAGTATGTGTTCTTAAGTAGATACGAACCCCATGGAGCTGGACAAAGTTACTGAATTATTCCTGTTGATGTGTGACCATCTGGTAATGGGGATTAAGACCTAGTCCTCTCTCCATTAAATAATAATGCATTATCATTACATTCATCCTCCTTTCCTCCTACACCACCTAAACCTGTTGGTGTTCTTAGCTACAGTACACAAAATGCTCTTCAGAACATGGTTTTGAAAATTCATAAGAAGGGACTTGCCCTCTTCTCATGTCTACCATTTACACCTAAAATCAGAGCTTGTGAAGTTGTAGAATATGTGAGCTTCATGCAGAGTACAGTGTGAAGCTCAGTATTCACTCTCTGAAGTCCAAAAATGCTTTTCCTTCAAAGAGCTCCAGGCACTGAGCAATTTGCTTTCAGAGTGTAGAAATCACTTTTCCAATGAAGATTTCTAAATGCCCTTTGAGTATGTGAGAGTGGGAGCGCAGAGATGAAAGAAGAGTGAGAATATGCGGGGGAAGGGAAAGAAGGTGGAGAAAGGAAACAATCACAGTTGCACATGACTGAAAGCGTTATGAATTTGCCTAATGACTTCATTTGGGGGTTTATGGGGGCTTTGATAGTGGTGCTCAAAGTAGAAGGATACCTGGTACTGTGAGACTTTTCAGACCCGTAGCTTATACTTAGCTGTGCTGCTTTCCTTAACACCACTCTGGTGGTCTTTTCTCTTTCTTCTCCCCAGTTATTACAATATCAAATTTCTCACATCTGGACACAAGCTAGGAATCTTTGTTTGCAAAGCCCTCTATTAAGGTGAAACTTCTAGTTCCAATGAAACAGAAAATAAGTAGATGTATCTCTTCTGCATACGGTATAAACCTGACAGATGAATAGTGCACTTCTTGTGCGATAGTTCAAAAGTGGGCTTTTCATGTAAACTCAAGTCACTTCCTTAAATTTGGGGGTCATTTCAATCTTACAAGCTATGCTTTACTTTAGGAATCACAGGTATTGTTGGGGCTTGTAAAAATTAACTCTGATGGGATTGGGAAAATACTATTCGTTTTTATATAACCATTCTTTACTACAGCTTTCACCTTCTGACTTAACACATATGCTCCTTTTGAAAATGTTCATTAACCTTTCACATGATGTATAACTAGCTTTATCACAGTAGATTAAAAAAAAATCCCACTTAGAGTTTTGAAAGAGAGACCCAGTGGGAAATACACAAATGGTAAACTCTACCGAAGGACGCAAAAAGGCCCATAAAACATCAGAAGGGTTATAGAGGTCTATGGATTTTAATTGCTGTGTGCCATTGGGCCTCTACAAAGCAATCAAGCAGGCAATCTCCAAAGACAGTCCTGCCATAATACATTTAACAATGGAGTTCTCACCCCATCGGCAGACTAGGGTTTATGAAGGTCCCAATAGCAATTAATGACCTTGTATGCTGAGAGAGAAAGAGAGAGAGACAGAGAGAGTTAAACTGGCTCTCTTTTCGACGCATAATATAAGTATAGAAATGATAATTTTCAAGAGGAGGGAAGTAAAAGTTAGAGTAAGGGATATAATAACCTTTGTAAGTGCTCTTTATATTTTCTTTCTTTCACCTTCCCCCAAAGGTAGAGAGAATTATTGAAAATAAGGGTTGTCACCCAAATGGGTTGTTACTTAAAAGATGGTTTTACTTTGTTCGTATAGTGGGGTGGGGAGAGTAAAATTGATAGATTTATTTGCTGTTGACCATAACACAATATTTCAATTATTTGAATATAAAAGGATAATTGTAAACATTAAGATGTCCCTAATATCAATTATACATTGATCCTAACTTGCTGAAACTAGCTAATATTCTTTATACTACATTGCATACCTGCTACGTATCATGCACTGCACATTATTTTATTTAATCCTAAAATGTAAGTGTTATATTCTTTGATGGAGTAGAGCAGGTAGGAAGATGGCTCAAGGCCAGACTTCTAATAAATGACTACCCTGGGATTCAAATCTAAGACCCTGAAATCAATGTCTTTCTACTACTTATTTACCACTGGAGTCAGTAATACATAGCTGTGTTGTGGGAAGTCTCCTGCTTTTCAACAAATTCCTCCCAACTCTGGCCTAGGTTTCTGGAAGAATTGGAGAGTGTTTAGATATGATAGATGTTTCCTTCCTATCTGCCTTGAAATGCCTACTAAGCAGAGACTTGGTACTATATTTGGAGAATCTTCCCTACAAGTCAGCAGAGACTGTAAATAGTCTGAAAGGCTTCTGCCCAATATCCCGGTGCCTTATATTGACTAGACCTGTTGGCCTCCAGAGAACATTGTTTAGTAGTGTCCTCATTTAATTTCCATTATCTGTAGCCATTTTGCCACACTGGCACTTTGATTCAGTTACCCCAGGGTAGAGTTTCTGTCTGTTACCTCCTATAGTGGGCACTGGGAGAGGGCAGGGTCTGAATCAAAGTTACAAACCAAAAAAAAAAAAAACTTGTGAATTGCATTTATAGCCCTTCACATTGCTAGAATTTAGAACTTTCCCTCATCCCTTGCTCTTTGGGGTTGGACTTTGGTTTTCTCTATACACATTTAATATTGAATTCAGAGTACAGTCTTTCACCCCCTCACCACAAGCCTGGGCTTAATGGAAGATAAAGTCTATCTCAGTTTGTCTCAGACATTACTTTTAATAGTCATCATTTAATTCTCCATTTTTTCCTCCAACATAACTTATGTCAACTAGAGAACAATTTGTGTTGAAGGGGAAATATTATGACAATGCAAATACTTCCTTTAAAACTAACCAAGAAAAAATGTTTTATAAAAGATATTATTCTCACATAAAACATTATTTACCCTATATTTTTTGTGTAATTGTTGTCTTAGTCCCACAGCATGGCTCTCACATGAAGAGGGAGAAACTCGGATAATAGCAATAACAATAGCCCTCTTTTATTTAGTACGTGATAGGAATAAGGCTCTTTACAAGAAGGCTTTTATTTTTACTTAACCAATGTTTAAAGAGAACTTTATAGTTTCCAAAGGTAATTTCACAGAAACAACATCATAACTATATCTTTAATGTAAATAGTTCTATCCACCACATTTGAATTTATGCCTGAAATTGAAAACAATTGTTTTGAACCCTAACACTTAATTTGGTGACCCAACACAGAAGAATATATAATACGTTGATGTAAATAAAACCATGTTTCTTTGATTCTTTCATGTGTGTAAACCTCCAAACTTTCCAAAGGCCTAAGTCATTTTGAGTAAAAACTAGTTCTCAAACTGGCCCAGACAACATCCAAGGCCTGCTTCTGTTTCCTCTCTGATCTGTCCTTCTAACTCACTCCAGCTTCCCCAACTCTAGCCACACAGGCCTCTGCTCATTCTGGAACAGACGAGGATTCCAGTAACTCAAGGCCTTTCCCTTGCTTTGAATTCTCCCTGGAGGCTTCTTCTTCCAGCTGTCTTCCTGGATGTCTCCCTTAATGTCAAAACTTTGCAGATATGTCACCTCAGTGAGGCCTTTTTTGATATTCCAATTTATAATGCCTCCCCCAATCCCACACTTCATACCAGTCTTTTCTGATTTGTGTTTCATTTTAGCCAATTTATCATTCTCTGCCATATATTTTACTACTTTATTTAATTTTTTCCCAGCTTTATTGAGATCAATTGACATATAGCATGGTGTAAGTTTAAAATGTACAACATGATGATTTAGTATACATATGTATTGTGAAATGATTACAGCAATAAAGTTATTTTTTGCTGTAATCACACATCACCTCACATAGTTATCCTTTTTTTTCCTTTTTCCTTTTTGCAGTGAAAACATTTGGCAACTTTCAAGTACACAATCCAGTATTGTTAACTATAGTCACTATGCTGCACCTTACATCCCAGAACTTATTCATCTTTTAACTGGAAGTTTGTACTCTTTGACCAACAACTCCCCATTTCCACCACCTTCCCCCTAGCCTCTGGCAACCACCAGTCTAGTCCCTGCTTCTATGAGTTTAACTTTTTTTGATTCCACATATAATTGAGATCATACAATATTTATCTTTTTTCAGTCTGATTTATTTCACTTAGCATAATGATCTCAGGGTACATCCATGTCACAAATAGCAGGATTCTCTTCTAATGTATGGCTGAGTAATATTACACTATCCATTGTAATATAGTAAAATGGGTTGTTTAGGTCACTTAGGCTGTTTTCATTTCTTGGATATTGGGAATAATGCTACAGTGAACATGGAATATATATACCTCTTAAATAGTGATTTCATTTCCTTTGGCTATATACCTAGAAGTGGGATTGCTAGATCATATGGTAGTTCTATTTTTAATTTCTCAAAGAACCTCCATACTGTTTTCCATAATGGCTGTGCCAATTTACATTCCCACCATCATTGCATGAGGATTCCCTTTATTCCACCTTCTCAACAACTCTTGTTATCTCTTCTTTTTGATCACAGCCATTCCAGCAGGTGTAAGGTGATACCTCATTGTAGTTTTGATTTGCAATTCCCACATGATTGTTGAGCACATTTTCATATACTTGTTGGCCATTTGTATGTCTTTGGAAAATATCTATTCATGTCCTCTGCCCAATTTTGAATTAGATTATTTACTTATTTGCTATTGAGTTGTATGAGTTCCTCATATATTTTGGATATTAAGCCCTTATAAAATACGTGATTTACAAATACTTGCTCTCATTCCATAGGTTGCCTTTTAACTTTGTTGATGGTTTCCTTTGCTGTGCAGAAGCTATTTATTTATTTATTATAAATAAATAAATAAATTATTATTGGCTGCATTGGGTCTTCATTGCTGCGCATGGGCTTTCTCTAGTTGCCGCGAGCAGGGGCTACTCTTCGTTGTGGTGCGCAGGCTTCTCCTTGCAGTGGCTTCTCTCGTTGCAGAGCACGGGCTCTAGGCACATAGGCTTCAGTAGTTGTGGCTTGCGGGCTCTAGAGCGCAGGCTCAGTAGATGTGGCGCAAGGGCTTAGTTGCTCCGCAGCATGTGGGATCTTCCCGGCCCAGGGCTCAAACCCATGTCTGCTCTATTGGCAGGCGGATTCTCAACCATTGTACCACCAGGGAAGTCCCAAAGCTTTTTAATTTGATACAGCCCCACTTATCTGTTTTGCTTTTGTTGCTTGTGCTTTTGGTATCATATCCAAAAAATTATTGCCAAAACCAATGTCAAGAGATTTTTTCCTGTTTTTTTTTTTTGCAGGAGTTTTATGGTTGCAGGTCTTACATTTAAATCTTTAATATATTTTGAGTTAATTTTTGTGTGTGGCATAAGGTAGGCATCCAGTTTTATTCTTTTTGCATGTTGTTATCCAGTTTTCCCAGCATTATGTATTGTAGAGACTATCTTTTCCCTGTTGAATATTCTTGGCTCCTTGTCATATATTAGTTAACCATATATGTGTGGGTTTATTTTGGGGCTCTCAATTTTGTTTCATTGAACACATTGTCTATATGTCTGTTTTTATGCCAGTACCATACTGTTTTGATTACTATAGCTTTTTAATATAGTTTGAAATCAGAAAGTGTGATGCCTTCTGCTTTCTTCTTCTTTCTCAGAATTGATTTAACAATCTGGGGTGTTTTGTGTTTCCATACAGATTTCAAGATTGTTTGTTCTATTTCTGTGAAAAATGCCGTTGGAACATTTTTTTCCCAAGACTTAGTTTTATTTGTTTAGTCATATTCTTGTCATTTTTGTCTATTCTTTTTATTTTATTAGCGATAGTATTTAATTATATATATATAGTCTTCTGCATTCAGTTTCAGTTTCATTACATATGAAATATTCTGTCTGTGTCACTTTTCCTTTTTTTTCCCCCCATATACCTTCCCAACTGTTCTCCAGTGTGTTTATTTATTTATTTTTTTAATTTTTATTGCAATATAGTTGGTTTCCCTCTTTTTCAGGTTTCCTTCCCATTTAGGTCACCACAGAGCATTGAGTAGAGTTCCCTGTACTATACAGTAGGTTCTCATTAGTTATCTACTTTATACATAGTATCCATAGTGTATATATGTCAATCCCCATCTCCCAATTCATCCCACCCCTGCCATTGGAACTTTGATAGGGATTACGTTGAATCTATAGATGGTTTTAGGTAGTATGGACATTTTAACAGTGTTAATTCTTCAGATCCATGAACAAGGAATATCCTTCCATTTATGTGTGTCTTCTTCAATTTCTTTCATTAATGTGTTAATAGTTTTTAGTGTACAGAACTTTCACCTCAATTAAATTTATTTCTAGGTATTTTATTCTTTTTAACACAATTGTAAATGGGATTGTTTTCTTTATTTCTTTTTCAGATAGTTTGTTTTTAGTGTATAGAAATGCAAGTAAATTTTATGGTTAATTTTGTATCCTGCAACTGTACTAAATTTGTTAATGAGTTTTAACAGTTTTTTGGTGGTGTTTATAGGGTTTTCTCTATATATGATCATATCATCTGCAAACAGAGACAATTTTACTTCTTACTTTCCAATATGGATGCTTGTTATTTCTTTTTCTTGCCTAATTGCTCTGGCTAGGACATCCAGTACTACGTTGAATAGAAGTATTGGCAGTGGGCACCGTTGTGTTGTTCCTGATCTTTGAGCAAAAGCTTTCAGCCTTTCACTGTTAAGTATGATGTTAGCTGCGAGTTTGTCATATATGGCCTTTATTCTGTTGAGGTACATTCCTTCTATACCCACTTTATCAAGAGTTTTTTCATGAAGGGATATTGAATTTTATCAAATGCTCTTTCTGCATCTGTTGAGATGATCATATGATTTTTATCCTTCATTCTATAAACATGATGTATCGTGTTTATTGATTTGCATATGGGAACCATTCCTACATACCTGGAATAGATCCCACTTGTTCATGATATACGATCTTTTTAATGTTCTGTTGAATTCAGTTTGCTACAATTTTGCTAAGAATTTTTGCATTTATATTCATCAGGTATGTTGGCCTCTAGTTTTCTTGTAGTGTCCTTAGGTGTTAGGGTAATGCTGGCTTTATAAAATGAGTTTGGGAGTGTGTCCTCCTCTTCAATTTTTTTGGAAGAGTTTGAGAATGATTGGTAAAATTATTTAAATGTTTGGTAGAATTTACCAATGAAACCATCTGGCTCTAAAATTTTCTTTGTTGAGGTATTTTTGCTTACTGATTTAAGCTCCTTTGTCATTATTGGTCTGTTTTGTTTGTTTAATTAATATCTCCCTATACATAAATTCCTTGAAGACTGGGATTTGGGGCTCTTTTATTTACTACTATATTTCCTATACCTAGAAAAATGATGGCAGATAGTAGGATAAATAATAATTAAATAATAATAAATAATTGTTAAGAGAATGAATGACTGAATGAATGAACAGCCTGGTTCAGCCCAGGAGTTGTCTTTAAAGAAGGAGAGTTCAAATAGGTCAAAATGAACTCCACTTTTCAATTGCATCTCTAGAAGCCTATAAAAGAGATTCAATTTCTGACATTTGGCACTACTTCACCCTTTTTTCCTCACTCCCAATTCTCAATCACACCTGCTTCCCAATCCTTCTGTTACCAGTTCCCCACTAATCACAAAATTCCTGTCCCTAGCCTACTGCTTGTCCTTCCACCCTTCCCTCTTGTTCTTCTATCCCTCCCTCTTTGTGATTTAGCATGATAAAAATAAAGTAAAATCAAGCTGGCAATGGCTGGCCTATCTATAATGGAGGGGATCAGGGAAAAGGAAATTGAAATCCTTTTTAGCAATGAGAGGAGAGAAATGATTGGGTAATACTCAAACAATAAAAATTTATAAGCTTTCAAAATTTGTCAATGTTTCTGAATTTGTGGCTCATTTTTAAATTAACTTCAAAAAAAAACTTGTACCTTGACAGGGAGAGGAGTATGTTGTGACACAATTGTCAGTGCCTGTCTGTGTGTGCTTAGCCATATTAGAAATGTATCTGTTCATCCAGTAATCACCTCAATAGTGCTATTTACGTTAGTAGTATCACAAGCAGTTAATTTTTTAACAGGATTCATAAGTTTAAATTGTCTTCAAATATGTTAAATTATGACAGGACTTAGTAATAATGAACTTTTGGTATCAAAAGAAGAGCAGTAGAATGGAGTTTCAAAATATACATTTATGAATGAAGCTAGTGTCTGTCACTGATGGAAACGACACGTTCACATTTGTTACAAGCTTTTCGGACCTATCAAGGGAAGGTGGCTACAGATGTAGCTTTGTTTCATTTTGTTATCAAGACACATGAAACCAGCATTTTTGCCTACCATATATCGAGTAATAAAATTAAGATAGAAAAGTTTACACAGTGCTCAGTGAATATTATTGAATGCAAATAGGTTTGTGTGTGTCTGTGTGTGTGTGTGGGCTTACTCAAGTCTTTCTAATGACTATCTTTCAGGCACCAAATACCTATCACTCCAAATGATCCAATATTCACATAAAACTGAAGTTCAGGGATATATTATTCAATTAAGGAAAACAAAATAACTGCAATTAACAAAATAGGAAATGAGGTCCAAACCCTGGCATATGCTATTAAATTTTACAGGATCTGATACACTAGACTATGCCACATACTAAAATATGTCATCAAGTTTTACCACAATCCTAAAGATACCAAAGAAATGAAGTTAAACAAAGACTGTGAGCAGTGGGTTATCATATGACTGTGCCAGACCCAGTAGTTAAAATTTTTCAGAAGAATCTGTATAAACTGACAGTAAAGAGGCCTTAGATTCACACTTATTCTAATAGAGAAATAATATTTTATAATTATACAGCCAAAAGTGTGCTATAGTTGATTATAATTGGTATTTAAAGAGGTGTTTCCCCACCCCCAGGGTGGGAAATGCTTTTATTAAATTTCTGACAATTTTGAAGCAACTATAATAATAGGAATAATGGTATTTTAAAAAATACAAAAATAACCCAAAGGCTTTTTCTCTGCCTCATCCTCATCCTCTTTCCACTTAGTAAATTTTGGAATGCCCCATGGCTCTATCCTTAGACCTGTTCTGTCTTCTTTCTGTACTTACTCCTCATATGATCTCATTCAATCCTATGGCTTTAATTATTTCTGTATTATTCAGGATGAGGTAGGCTATTCTATAGTAACAAATAACACCTGTATTTTGGGAGACTATAACAGGAAAATTGATTTATCACTCATGCTTTGTCGTTGTGAGTCAGTTGGGAGTTATGTTACACGTTGTCTTCGTTTTGGGACCCAGACAGATGGAGCAGCCACCATCTGTAAAACCGTCAGTAGACAATGGTGGAAAAAAAGAGTTCTTGAGGCCTCATACTGAAGTCGAACGGTCAAGCCTAGAATAGCTTCCTCTCAAAGCTATTTTCAAGGCCTCAACTAACCATAAGGGATCTAAGAGATGCAATTTTACAATGTGCCTGGAAAGCAGAGGCCTGGAAGTATCTGATACCACATCATCTCTTTCTTCCTGATGACTCAGTAAATACAATAAGGGTTCAGTAAACCCTTCACTGAACACAGTACTCATGTATCCAACTGCTAAATCCATATTCTAATTTGAAGGCTTAAGAGCATCTCAAATTTGACATGTCCAAAGAAGAGCAATTCATTCCTTAGGCCTATAAGCACTCCTGCTCCAAGCTTCCCTATCTCAGCAAATCATTTACCATCATTTACCTGTTTACTCAGGCCCCAAACCTTGGAGTTATTTTTGACCCTTCTCTTTCTTGTAAGTCCCATATTCGGTCTGCCATCAATTTTCTTTATCTCAACCTTTACAATATCCAAAAGCAACCACTTCTTACTGCATCGCCTTCCATCTAGTCCAAGCCACTACTTTCTCTTACTACTTGGGCCACTAAAATGGTCTCCTAATAGATCTCCCTGTTTTTCCTAAAAATTATTACCCATACAGCAACTAAATGACCCTTATAAATCATAAATAAGATTACTTCATATGCTGTTTTTATAACTCCAATGGTTTCCAGTCACATTTATATTAAATTTCAAATGGTCTGTTAGGCCCTACATAATATGACACATACTAAAGTCTATTCACCAAACCAGTGGCCAGAATAATCCTTTTAACATGTAGTTCTTATCATGACACATTCTTTCTCAAAGTACGCAGACTGTTTCCCATTACACTTAGATAAAATCCAAAGTTCTTATTATGGCCTTAAATTTTCTTCTCATCTTGACCCTGGTTCTCTCTACAACATGATCTTACCATTCCCTTCCTCACTAACTTCTTTACTGTTTTTCAAACTTCCCGTAAACATACTTACCTAACATCTTTGCCTTTGTTTTTCTATTGGTCTGGAGCTCTCTTACCTAATCATCTACTTGTCTTGCTCCCTCATTTCACTGTGTTTACTACTGAAATATCAGCCATCACAGAAACCTTCCTGCCCTGACTGCCATCTAAAATAGCATTCCTCCTCTTCTTCCCCACCCCCTTATCCTGCTTCATTTTTCAAATGCCAAAAACCATGGTTTTTGAATAAGATTTAAGGCAAAACAGGAGATCATGAGGAAAATAAAAGAATAGCTCTTTTGCTAAAATGAAGTAAAAATCCAATGCTATTTTTATCAAAAGGGTAAAGGATGCCCCATTCCTTGCTTTTATGCTTCATTAAGGACATCTCCGAGGCTGCCAGGGATTTTTAGGCCCATGATTTGGGTATTCCTTTAATATGACCAATTTCCCTTTTCTTTATAAGAAATCTTCTAAAAAGAGCAAGCAGTCTTGCCTTATTGTCTCTGATCTCCTCTCATTTGATCCTGTAGAAACACTATTGCTATGTGTTTGTTCCACTCCCAGTTCTGCTCACATTGCCCTGGTGAAAGTCAGTGCCTATTGAGTGAATAATTAAATGGGACAGGAAGTGTTATAAAGTTCCTTTTTAACAAGCACTTTTCCAAAAGAACAGGAACTTTTTTTCTAATCAAATATAAGAGAACAAATTTTAGTCACTGCTACAGTGGTTTCCTCACAGACTTAAAGAGATATTTCCAGAAAAATCCAATTTGATTTGCATTCAAATTTCTTTTCCCTCAAGCTTATACTGCATAAACTTCAGTTTGGATTAATGTGATCTCCTTTACATAAAAGCCGTCTTCTTTTACATAACACTTCAAAATTATCATGCTATTAATAACCTCAAATTATGTTGATGAGGGTATGATGAGCACAAGAAACATTATATAAAATTTTCAGTAGATCTACATAGAGATTTTTGTAAATAAGACAGTGTGTACTTTGAAGACAACCATAAAGGTAGTGAGGCATCAAGGAGAGTACTTCAAAGTCTTGAAATTAAAGTTATCATCAGGTTCAGTAATTTCCAAGATTATTTAACCATTCTGAATAATCACAGTATCACAGAACCAAACAGAAGAGATTTGAACAACTAAGGAGTAATGGGCTGAGGTCATATCCTAAAGGAGCCTTAATTCCTTCCTTTAAACGAAGATGCTAACCAATAGGATTATTATATAGTTGACTGATTTGTTCAGGTAGCGTTTACTTATTACTTTTATTTATTACTTTTGAGTAATCATTAAAACATTTAATAATTAAAACATTAAAAAAAATTATTTATTAGTCTATCAAGTGGCAAGTATTAGGTAAGCATTGAAAATATAGAAAATAAAAGCATAGTCCCAAGTCTCATTGTTTTG